>JAODLL010064223.1:0-17510 GCA_026546735.1 Forbesichthys agassizii
ATGGGACTCCCGATGTTTGTTTGTGATTGGAGGGTTGGGATGATGAGTGTAACATGAGTGGTGGTATTACTTTTTTAAAAATATATTTATTTTAATGTATTGTTTTTATTCATTTTGTATTGTTTTTAATGACGTTGTAGTGTGAAGCACTCTGTGTTACATGAATTTGTATGAAAAGTGCTTTATAAATAAGGATTGATTGATTGATTGATTGATAGAAATGCTGAATGTGACAATATACAAAACCCCTAATTCCTTGAGAAAGAGAACATATGAACCATATGGGGTAAAGTGCTACAGCATGCAACAGGTTGGGCTGTGAAAACGCTCCACATGTACACTCACGGTCCCCACAGGTCACAGGTGAAGTGTGTGTGAACTTACTGACACAATTAACAACCAAGACTAAAGGAACCCTCCCATGGGAGCTTTCACCATATAATCGTACTGTACTGAATGTGACTGGGCAAAAGGCTGCTGGAATAATATACTTTTTGTGTGTATCAAGTGCCCACACTATACACTAGGTACTGTAAGTGGTTTTTAAATGCGCCAGGAATAGGCATCCTGCTGCTTCACCCTATTGAGAGTGGTCAGCCGAACCAAGTTGAAAACACAGGCCGGTGGCTTTGTTGAAACACAAGCCCAAAAGTCGTTCATTTGCTCGGTACCCCGCATGCCTAACAGGAAAAACACCACATGAATTTCACATGTGAAATTCACGTTTGGCTATTTGTATGAGTTGCTTTTGTATAGTAAGCAAGGCGTATTTTGTAGTCGAGAGCTACTATGTAGGCTGCAATTCATTCAGTGGCAAATATAAATACAATATAACCCAAATGCACGAAAGTCAGAATGCTTTTTAGCTACAGAAATACTGTATGTCATACAACAATTTATTCTCATACGCCATATCAACACATACAAGCACACACTGAGACAATCATGGCTCAAACAATGCTATTTATCATCAGACAAAATTAGGTACCGTTCTGTATGGCAATCAAGACACAATCAGACATAAGGAAATTCTGGCACAGACACGAGGTTTCATCACTTTCTTTTTCCCTTTCAAGACGTTTTGTGTGTGTGGAGTGCTATTTGCAGGCTAAAGAGTTGTTTGGGAGCAAAGTAACATTGATGTAGTAGTGTGGCAGACTCTAGAAATATTCCAGTGAGCGAATGCTCACCAGATCTTAGAGCCTTATTGAGACATGAGTCCAATCTGTCGGTTTGCCTGCATATGTATGTCAATTATGAATCTTTCTGTCTGCCTACCAGTATTTTCCATTTCCATTTCCATTTTCCAGTCATTTTCAACCTCCCTGTCTAGTATTCTGTACGTCTTGACTAAGTCTATATTCTAGTTTGTTTTCCACCTGTCAGTTCAGTTGGGTTGGTGTCTCTCTTTAGTAACACATTGTTCTGTCAATCTGTCTAGTTTTTTGTCTTTATGTGGTCCTTACTGCTGTCTGACTGTCTGTCTGTCTGTCTGTCTGTCTGTCTGTCTGTACCTCAACAAGCATGCACACATGCGTGCGCTCGCACACACACACACGCGCGCGCGCGTGCGCACACAGACTCGCACACACACACCTTCTCTCACCTATCACTCTTCTCTCCAGCAGAGGGTTTCAGAAGGAAAGAGGATTCCTGAGGGGGTCAGCTGTAAAAAGACATATTGTCTGAAACAGTGGTGGATTTCAAAGCTGGATGCAGACAGATTGATATCTCTAAACCCATGCCACACTATCAAAACACCAGCGAGAATGTACAAAGCCAGCCATTTTCAAAACTGACTTATTTTTTCCACCCTTTCAATACGAGAATGTTATGTATTCAGGAGAGACCTCCCCACCACAAACTGTCAGAAGTTCAGTAGACCGTTCTCACAACCTGAGTCTTATTTTCCTGCCTACGATCAATGAATGTCGCTCCTCCCATCTTGTAACACTTACGTAACATCATTCACTGCAGTGAACGGCAGTCTAGTCTGAGCTTCATTCTCATCACGCAGGACAAATAAAACACGAGTCAACATCTACAATAATAATTGCTGACCGCTGTGGATTGCACATTCATTTGGCTGACCGTCTAGGCTAGACTGTGTAGGCCTACAGTCTGCTTGACTGCTATATCCACGAGTCTGCCACTGTATAAGTAAATGTGTTGTTGTTAGTACCGAACACGTACATTATTGGAGAAGCCTAATTAGCCCAAAAGAGCTCATATGAATGAGCTATACTGGTGAGAATTATATTGCTAGGATCATATGCTATAGTATTGATGTGCAACTCTTTTCAGGGCATGCAACACTTAGAACACACCAGGGTCACAGTGGGATGTGCATGAGATCTAGCATAGTGGAAGTAAACAATCAGCCGATTAAACACAGCAATTGCATTAACGTCTTATCATGGGAGTCATAGCGCACAGTCTTTCCGTGTGTGTGTGTGTGTGGGTGTGTGTGTTTATGTGTGTGACAGAGACATTGAAGCACAAACCAGTGTGACCACTGCGGTCACCTTGGCCTGTGCGTTCTCTCATTAAGAGCTGCTGCAGTGAAGCAGAGCGCATACAGTTGATCTAGCAGTCTCCCCGGTGGTAAACAGACAACTCGAGTAGGAACTGTAGATGAAACACTCTATAGTATGCGTATGATGCTGTCTGCTACACAAAGACTTTATTTCCCACTGGGGCAGACAGCAACTGATTAAGCCATTCTTGTTGCGTCTGTGCCCAAGGTGCCCTAAGCTTATTCTTCACCCTGTGTCTCCACTTGTGGCTGTTTTAAAGTCCCTCGCAGGATTGTAGGCAGTGGACTGTTCTATCTCTTCAAGTGAATCATTGAAGGATGGCTTTAGGCGCAGGTGTATCATTTGAAAAGTTTTTCTCAGAGGAGTTTCCGTACAGTATGTGAAAAATGGGGGAAAATAAAGATTGCTATCCAACTTCTTGGTTATCACAATGGTTGTCATAACAACAAATAATACAAGATGGCTTGCAGGAATCTGCACTTATATCTATTGAACACTACTAGAAGATTGTGGGGAAGAAAAATCCATAAAACTAAACTTTTGCTTTATGTAATACGGTTTACAGGGTTGCTCTATAGGCAATCTAAGTCAGCAATGCATTTACACAAAGCATGTAGAGTCCACAAAATTCCTATTTAATGTTGAGATATTTATTCTTGAACGTTTTTTTTCCAAGAATGAAAGGCATTTTGAGAATTTCAGGATTTACCGATCCAATGGCTATTCACTTGTGATACCGACCTGATCTCGCAAGATTGACTTTGCCGTAGTATCGGTCTGGAACACTGCAATTCAAAAGCGTTTATCACAAAGGTGGTGCTACATGTCAATCAAAGATCCTTACGATTGGACTTCATACCTTTATCTCACCTAATCAGTATATTTTTAAAATCAAATAGGGCGCTAGTGGATACCGAAACATACTAGCCTTCGCTGTTGTGGTCATCTTAAGAAAAACTTCAGCTGGTCACTTATTGGCCTAATTGTGCTTCAATCGATGGACAAATGCTTTTGAATCGAGGGGTTCCTGACTGATACACAAGGCACAATTAAATTTGCCAGCTATCGAGGGCTGCAATATTTGAAAGAATGGGTTGTTTTGCCCAAAAATCTCTGTGGCAGAAAGGTAGTTTCGCAGGATGTGTTGGCTAACACAAGGATGTATAATGACAGTATGGGCTGCTGTAATCCCAAACACTCCTACTTAATTTAGAGACTTCATTTAGGGAATTTTGGTTAGGAAGCATGCAGCCCCTGAAGCCTTCTGAAAGCGCAATCATCTCTTATCCCAGTGTTGTTTGTCAGCATCAGCAGTCTTCTTATCCCAGTGTTGAGAGAGAATTGGCCAAGTAAGCCATGTTTATGAGCAAGCGCTTTCAACAGTGAGGATACAGGTCTCAGCATAATATAGTGCAAAACAGAACAGGCAGTTGCAGTAGGGTGCCAGGATTGCACATAGTAAAATTCACATGCAACACTTTTGTCTTATATTCAAGCTAGACATTCACAAGCCTGCAAGACAACACAGGAGATGATTATTGCATATTTAACAGATAATGGGTTAAGATATGAATTCTGTGCTATTGAATAAATAAGTAGTGTAGAAACAATTTTATTTTCACTAATAATTTAGATCCAGTTTATAGAAGGTTTTTATTTTCACATTTGTAAACAGTGGCCAGTGGGGTAACCAAAAAAATTTGAATTTTGTTGACACTACTGTGCATAAAAACAGTAAAATGTTCTTATTTGTTTGTAGGTTATATGCGTGTTGGAACATTGCAGGAAATAAAGAATGCATGACCAAGTCCATAAAAGTCCATAAAAGTTTTTTTTGTGTCCTTTGTTAAATTCTAGAGTTGTGTTGAAACGGCATATTATTTTTCAGCACACACACAAAAGGACAGCAAGTGGACTGAGCAGATATTGTCTGAATTTGACAAAACATTTGTTGGATTGGAATCAAGTTGGAAGTTCATCTTAACTGTAGGATGCATGACCAAAACAAGTTTTACAAGACATTTGACTTATAATGTGAATCATAATTTGAGCATATTTATTGTTATTAGATGGAATATTTCACTTATAATTGAAATTAGAGGCCTGCAACTCACAACTTTTTCTCTATATACTGCAGTTCTATGGTATTTACCCAGGCATTTTTCTAATAGTGCCACCTTATGGTATAAAATGTCACTTATAATTCCATTATAATAGTCATAGGGCTTAAAAGTCATTGACATAATTGTTTCTGATGATAAAACTTCCCATTTGAACATTAATAAACTTTTGAATATTTATTTCATCATTAAAATGTTCTTGTGCCACAGTAGGCCTTCTGTTTGTTGCACTGACATCAATGAACTTATAGGGCACTGAACACCCAAATAATGGTTTATCCCTCATCTGACCACTGCTGAGTGCGAGACCCCACAAGCATTGGCCATCTGACTGTTATTGCCATGCATTTTAAAAGTGGCTCAGAACTTGACTTGCACTGTTGTTATGATATACTGTATATATATAAATATACATAAACATATATAAATATTGTGTTGATTATATATTCATGAATTCAGACATTGGTCATTTTGACCCATGTTAAGTAAACTAGTTTAAAACATAGGCGTTTCTTGAGAATTACAGTAGCCTACGTGGAATATTATAGTATGTCTTTCTGTTTTAAAGCTAAGCAAGAAAATGTATGCTTTCAGATCAGTTTGACAGATTATACATCCTAGGGCTAAAACATATCTAAAGCAATTAAGCATTAAGTTGGACATTTCCATGGTCTTTGGAAGTATTACTATATATCCTTAGAACTTTACATCTAACCGGATTTACAGACCATTTCCCCAACTGCTAGTATGAGTTTGTCATTGCAAACGCCAGGTCACAGATTCATTGGAAATCAATGATTGCAGATGGTATGAGCCCTGTTTGATTACATATTCAATTCTAATAGAATGCTTTACTGTGGCATTGTTGTTACTGTAGCGCACTGATGGGATTATAAACAGGTAATACATATCCGGTTATTAAAATGAATAATGTATTGAACATTGAAAGAGATGAATGCAATAGTAAAGCTACATGTAGAAGGGCTGGTCTAAGGAGAATTTATTTTTATGTGAATCTTTTGTGGTCTAGACGTGTCAATGAAGTAGACCGCTTAACTTATTTACAAACAGACTTTGATATTCAGTGTGGCGTTGTAAAGCTATTTGGTTAACTGTCAAAATTATACGGTGGGCCACATATGCAGGAAAAGGCAACATTCAGGTGTCACTTGAAATATCCCATTCTTGTCGCAGTTTATTCACTATTTGAGTTCAAGCCCACCTCACGGGCCAGAACACTTGTCCTTTAGCATACTTCTCTGATGTGCCATTTCTAAAGGACAAACGCTCCATAAAAATAAAATAAAAGACAATAGAGAGCCACCTAGACATTGAGTCTAGTCTTGACAGAGCAAGTTATGCATAGCATTTTCCTCAGACAGCCATTACAGTCAAGCATCTCCCTGCAGTCTCCTTGACACCACTGGGAAATTAAAGAGGATTCATGTGTCTGTAAGTGTCATCACCTGGGGAAACTGTCACAACTAAGAAGTGCGTCATCAGCAAACTATGTTACATACACAACGTGGACACAATAACTTGAGTCTGAACACTAAGATACAGTATATGCTTATTTAGACAAACATGTTTTGTACTACACACACTATTGCAAAAGTGTAATCTTACTAGGAAAAACAAGTCATTTGAGGTAGCAGTAAATCAAACCCATACTGTTAATTGAATGTCAGGTGCGTGTATCAAAAAGCATTTAATTCCTGACTATCTGCACTAAAATAATTTTTTGTTTTGCTGTAAACTAAGTAATAGGATTGATATGTGATAAGACACATAAATGTTGGTGTTTGAAGGTAATATTGACAAAAATTCTGTTTTTATAAAAACGTAACGAAAAATCACCCCAGGACCAGGCTGGTTTTCATCGGTAGGTAGTACACTCGTGTGTCCTCAAATTAAAATGTTACCGTTAATTGTAGTGGGCGGACTCAGGCTCAGAGCTGAGATACAGTTACACACACAAAAAAAAAACATCACACAAAAAAAATATCTCTTGGTAAATCATGATTCAAACTTTATTGACAGTTTGCATTACAAAGCAGCTCTGCATTCAATTCTGTACAAACCTGGAAACAGAAATAGAAGGCCACACATTTGAGGCAGGCTGGGAAATAAAATAAGCTTTAGGTCAACAGGCTAGGTGTGGGAAGATGTGGGTGGGAGGGGGGGGCGGAGAAGTGTTGGACAGCGCAGAGAGAGCGAGAGAGAGAGAGAGAGAGAGAGAGAGAGAGAGAGAGAGGATGGATGGATGGGGGAGAAACACAGCCCTTCACAGAAGGACAGAGTCCAACCCTCATGCCAGCTGTACATCAGGCTCTCCACACACAATGTCTCAGTCATTACAGTCTGTCATTAAACACAATACTAGACACTTCGCACATACATACATTGTTCTTGTTATCTGAATCCCACAGCACCCACACACAGCTGATGGCAGTCCGATTTAGACCGCTATCGTCCTAATTACAGCTCCATTCTCTCTCTGGCATAACCGCTTGGCGAGCTGCTTCAGTCCAGTTGTCGGAGGCTCGCTACTACATGTATGACGTTCAAAAGAACCAAAAAAAAAAAACACAGGTAAGGCGACCAGAATCGGAACAAGTGTGGCACCGCGATTGGCCCAAGGGACTGACGCCGGAGGTTTGCGGTTGCGGCGGCGAGAAGCGGGCCGTGGCCACTTCAGGAGGTGGGAGGGTGGAAGGTTTTGGAGGCGGCCAGCATAGCCCGCACCTTGGCCATCAGATCCTGAGAGGGGAAGAGATAGAATAAACAATCACCGCTAGAAATGCTGTGCGGGTATAGGCAGAGGCCTCACAATACGTCACCATGATACATGGGTCCCGACCAGGATTATGGTATGATACATACTATGATAACAATTGCATGGATTGACGTTTGGAATACATCCTTAATTTGCACATCTATTCCCTGTCTTGTTATTTCTGTATATTCTTTGGCTTTGTGTTTTATTTATTAAAAGTATGTTATTGTTTGTGTTCGATATTAGAGGCTTGAAAATTGATATATTATCAAAAATAGTTGAATTATTTCTCTTTTTCTTTCTTTCCTTTTCGCACAGTCCGAGACGACACTAAAGGCTAAAGAGCCAGCAAGATGTGCTTTCCCCAACTCCCCCTCTGTGAACCCTTTAGTTAAAAGGCTTCATATTTATTCCCTTTATGTGGTTAGAGGAAAAAGTGTTATCCGTCACAGGGAAACGGTGTCACTGTGCCCCGTTGCCTCTGCTAGAAACCACAGCAGAAATGAACCGAAGGATGCACAGCACAAACACGAGCTGTGTAGCGGTGGGCGCGCGCACACACACACACAAAGCATGTGGATTTATTTAAGGGACTGGTGGATACAGTAGGGAAATATCCCAGTCAGCTAAGCTATGAGGCTATACCGACTGTGAGCAAGGAAGCAAAGCTCTGGTTGTGAGGTGGGAGATGATTCACATCAACGTATCCAGCTGTCTTAGTCCGGACACTTACATACCATATTAAAAAGAAAGGGGGCTGGAGTTCAGCAAGTGGAGCTGTGCTGCCAGGCAAACACACAGGGTTGAATTGGTACAGTCCGTATTGCAGTACTGTACCGTAACGTGATTCTATCCACCTGTGTCAGAGCTCTGGGTGTTTGTGTGCCATAGCCGGCAGATAAGGACACTTCTGTACGTCTGTCTGTACTCACGTCTCCACCTCCATACTGGGAGGAGGTGTGTAAGGAGTGGGCTGATTACCTATTCCGTTGTATGTATGAAAACTGCGGGGGAAAGAGCATGTCTGTTTTGCAGTGAAATTTCTCAGTCTCGTTAAAAGAAAAGTGTAATCCAGGACGGTTTTAGAGCGTGGGTAGAATTATGCCTCTAATTATCTCTAGGTTTGATGATACCTCAGACGTAAGATGGAAGTATATCTTACTGCACGATTGCTAAACTTTTTCTGAGAGTCGGCAGTTCCATGATAGATACATTCAATTACTTTTAGATGGTGGTGGGCATACAGAGGGTTAAGCCACAGCTTTGCTATGAAATTGAAAAAAGGACAGCGCGCGCTTTCTGCGTACTGGCTAAGCCGTCGTTGCGTTAGCTAACGTCCGCACATCTGCTACTTAAAACACTTACACAAACTACACTAAGAATTGACTGCACCCGCTACAAGCCAGTGTTGACCTCCCAACAGTCAGTGGACTCTGAACTGAGCTGCAGGGTTCCTTCTTTCAGCTGTATACAGAAACCTTGGTGGCAATTACATTGTCCGGCAGCAGCAGTTTAATTATTTTCTCCATTCACTACTACACTGGTTAATATAAGTTATTGTGGTCCTGAGCGGCTGTTCTCAGGTTGCTATGCTGTTCCATTAAGTGTACTCCATCTTTAGTGGTGTTAAACTTTGCAAAGTTTCTGTAAAGCGAAATCTGGAAAACATTTGATTCCATTGACTATTTCGGAACTGTTGGTAATGTAATTTCCATGTCCCAGGTTTAACATAAACATGATAAAGGACTTCTCGCCCCTACTCTGTATTTGTTCTAGCAATGCCCATCAATCTCAAGGCCTGTAGGCTTGATTAAATCTGCCACAGATTTTGTGAAGCCATAGGACTGTCGCCAATACCAGTGAATAGTAGTACCTGTAGTCTGTTACTGGTCCCAGCCCGGTGCATGCCAAATGGACCGATGCCTGACGTTACTTTACATTTATTTCACACCCCAATTAGTTTTAGATAATGGAGCCAGTAGAGTGAATGTCTTGCCATAACAATAACATCAATGGCAACAAATTAATGGGTTTCTTTGTGTGTTGAATCCCTGAATAGATGGTTGCCATTCAAAATGAATCAAAACTAATTTTATAGATACTTTACATGCTTTATGAAAGCGTAAAATGCGTCACAATGAACAAGGAAATTTGTTTGATAAAGCGGTTAACATGCTTGAGGATGTGAAGTGATAACCTGGCTTGCGAGTGACATGCCTACCTTTCAAGTTTGCATGTATGCCGTGAAAGCCTTCAAAAGCCTCAGTTTTATAAATAAGGCAAATGCAAATACTGCTCTCATTCAGAGTTATCCACATGACAAAGGCATATCTCTTTACCACTGTAGCTGGATGAAAATAAGTAAACTTAAGACGTTTGCCTGAGTGTATGTGCATACATTTAATATGTTCTCATTGTACTCAAACTGAAAGGCGTGCAAAACAAAGTCTCAACAGTGAGTCTTTACTGATTGTGTTAATACAAATACATCAGTTGGAATGTGGGAGAAATATACCATTAGAGAAAGACTTTGACCATCTTGTCGATATTTGATCTCATAATATTTACCAGTACAGACAATATGAAATCTATAAAATCTAGGACAACATGTAGCTGCATTACAGTTACAGTAGTACATTTCAGTGTTTAACCAAAAAAAAAGCGAATTTATTGTGTTAAGTATGGGTGAGACGATTTACAATAGTATCGTTTATCATGATAAAAATACTGTACTGAGGATAATTGTATCGTGGTGAATGTCCATTATCGTGACAATCATGAATATCATCACATAAGTATGAATATTTTCACAAGTGACTCGAAAAAAGCTGTCTAGCTCACTTGTACAGTCCAATAGTATTGATTTACTAATGCATTTATTAGCCTGCATCTTCCCAGTCAATCACCACTATGGCTGAAGGCTCAGCTTGCCATTGTGTCCCCCACATAAAAAAAAAAAAGTGAAATGAATTTGAAATACTGGTTTTAAAACAAATTACACAAAAAAAGACTCATGATAATAAAATAAAGTTTCTTTTAATGTAAGATAAAGTGATGTTTAAGGGTGTTTTCACACCTGCCACATTTAGTTCAGTTGAATCGCACCAGAGTTCGCTTTCCCCCTTGGTGCTGTTTGTTTTGTCAGGTGTGAATGCAGCATTTGAACTCGGGTGCGCACTAAAAGTAAACCAAACAAGCATACAGAGACCTGCTCGAAAAGGTGGTCTCGGCACACTTCCAAACGACAATTTACAAATTAATCAATGTCATGTATAGATAGGGAAATGCAGGTGATGACGACAAGGCGTAGGTACGCCAGGTAAAGTTCTAGTTCGCTTGTGAAACCAAACGTACTCTGATCGACTAAGATCACATACAAAGTAACAAAAACATGAACCTTAATCCGGACCCTGTTCTGGACATTCAGGTGTGAAAACACCTTAAGAGTACGCTTTAGTTCCATTTTAAGAATTGATAATATAGTTTATTGCAATTATTTTGGCCAGGAAAATCGTGACTTCATTTTTCATATCGTCCATGCCTAGTGTTAAGACTGGGCACTGTCAGAAATTACTTGACTTTACAATTTTTACCAGCATAAGACCTGCTGAAAATCAAGATGGTCCACATTATAGTGTGTAACATGCAGTACTTGCCCATGCCTTCAACTGATCTATCAGTACAAATGATTCTGAAGACATTTAGGAACACAACTCCCTAACAATGCAGTTGTGACGGCCTCCTGATGTCATGTTGGAGTGGATTGGCTCAACTCCCCATCAAGGAAGTGGAGGGGCGGGGTTGCGTTAGACCAAATGCCACCCACCTGGGCACCCTGGCTCTGGTGGCTATAAAGACCTGCCTGCTCTCCACTCTGAGGAGGAATTGAAGCTAGCTAAGGCTTGTTTGACTGGACAGCTGTTGACTCCGGTTATGCATGTAACATCTTCTAAGGTGATTAAATCCTGCTTTGGCCATTAGGTGGACTATGTGGTCTTGTTTTGTTGCATTACTCTGAGCCAGGTTGTGACACAGTGTAGCTGTATACTTGGGTTATCCCCACACCATTTAAGAGTTCACAAAATTCACAACGGAAGTGCATAGCAATCCCTCCCCCATTGCTCAGAACGGAAAACAGGAGCTGGGGAAAAGAGCTTGCCAGTAACACTAGTAATCGCACATGGAGACGTGTGACTTTGTGTGTCCTCTGTGGTTCCATGATGTCCACAGCTGCATCAATGTCCACACATGAACAATCCAACTGATTTAGTATGCAAACACAGAGCAGGTGGAAGTGATACATTAAGCATAATGGGTTTGGATTTAGTTTAATCCACATTATGTCATTTTCTTGTTTGTCCATTATATGTTAATAACTTATTTCCACCAATCACATTGCCCATTTGGCTCAAAGTAAAGGCTGTCTGTCCCCGCCTGACAATTATGGGTATATGTAGTGAGACAAGAAAATAGCAGCTATTATTTGCACTTTAGCGTTTTGTTCAACACACAGGTCACATAGCAGGTCAAAAGGAGAAGCTGAGCGTGTGGGGTCACAGATTGATTGTGAGTAGTGTGCGATTCAGGAGTTGGCGCAGTGTAGTTTTTTCTGATTTCAAGACCTAGCCACAATGGGCAGCCTAAAATCAAGTAAAGAAACAGTTTCCTAGTTCAAATGCAGCCCACATGGTTTAATGGGAGAGTGGTATGTTACAAACTGATACTTACTTATATGCTAAAAAGTGAATGTCGTATGGGCCAGTGATTTTTAACACCGTTGGTCCAAAAGACAGCATATAAAATGTTATGTCAGCCTCCTAAATAAACTGTTTTTCCTCTACATTAATCACTAAATAGACCAATACAGTACAATCACACGTAGTTAATCAACTGTTGCACTGTACAGTACTAATAAACAAACAAGGAAGCTAGTGGCTGAGCAAACAAGTACTCACACTGGGCTAACAGAATGGTCTACCGCTAGGCTAGGTCACACAAAACAATTCCAAAATATATAGTATACACTGATGCCGTCAAAACAATCTGGTCAACAACGTTGATTTCTTTAACCGCTACACTTTCCAGCCTCTTCTTCAGCCACAATCTTTTCACTATTAGTCTCCAACTCTTTATTTCTGTCTCTTTAAAATAGTTTTGTCTGTAGCTAGTGTTGAAATAGTTAGCTTCCCAACCAATTTGTTAAACTCTTCATGTACTCTCGTAGTTTTATATTTTATGGCCATCTCCACAGACTTTCAACTTAATCAACTTAATATGATCTCCCATCTTCTCCGACAAACAATCGGTGTGAAAACGCAACACAAATGCATAATTGCAAAAAAGACATCTCTAACCTGAAGCATAACATCTCATTACTTTTCGCTGAGGCGACTGATATATTTACGCTGTGAATTAAAAAGTGAAAGATAAATTAAATTATAACCAGGTGTTATTCATGGCAGCGTGAGGATTCAATATTGAGGTAAGCAAGGGACAGTGTGGAGAACACCAGTGTCAATGTCAGGGGGCTGAGTCCATGGTAGGGCAAGGTAGAGAAATTCATGTACTGTAGCGCTTAAACACCCACATGTTCCCAAAACCACAGGCAGCAACTGACCCTTAGGCAGAGATTAACTGGTCTACTTAAGGCAAATAAGCAACATGTATTCATTCTAACTGTCTGGGGTCATTGAGCCGTGTGTTTTCGCTTCAGAAGCTGTGGTCATGGTTTTATATACTAAGCACAGGTCAGGAATTAGTCCTTGTTCAAACACATTATGATTGCCAGACATGCAGAGCATTTGTTTGAACTGTACAAATGTATGCACAACGTGGTAAATATACACAGGGGAGGCTTGTGCTTGAAGGACATGATATAGTATACGTTTGGGTAAAAACTGTCTAAAAGCATTGCTTTTTGTACTGAATGTCCTAGTAACTAAAGTGTCGCTTACTCGGTGATGCTGTGCTGTGCAGGCGGTAGATTTATGGCCCTGTAGCACACACCAGCACATTAAAGGCATTTAGACAAAAGAAGAAAGAAGAAGAAATACCTGAGTGATTTTGGACTGAACAGAGGAGACTATTGCTGAAGAAACCGTCTTCTCCTGAGAACCCCCCCTGGACAGAGAAGAGAGACAGTAGAAATGAGTCATGTTGAAGGGCTATGCAGTAGTCAGTAACTTGAGTCTGTGGACAAAGAGCAATGCTGCGTGTCCACTTTAGAGCTGTAACGAACCATCAAACATTCGCCTCAGAGCCCAAACCTCAACAACATCAACAGAAGCCAAGAAAACAAACAACGGACGAACCAAACGCAGACAATCTAGTTGTATGTGAAGTGAGGCTTCCAACACGACATCACAAAGTCATTTATGACTGTTTATTTCCGTCCGTCCAGTAGGATTTATTCTCCGAGGATATTTTCACTCTGGGAAATTTAGAACTTAGAAAAACTATTTTGAAGAAAGCCTGTTTTATTTCAGCCTATCAGCCTGAGTTATAGCTGCTGCCCGGGTGGACTTTGCAGGATTTAGGGCTGCCATTCAATCTTCTATAACAGGGACGGTGCGTGAGTGAACAATGTGGGAGTTTGTGAGGATTTCTGTGTCCTTGTACATGTTCTGATCTACATAGAGTATTAATATTAGCAGTGACTGAACATTTTGCTCTGTATTAATGCGCGCGCGCGCGTGTGTGTGTGTTCAACACGTTGACTGACAGGTGCCAGTGGCTAGGGTGCTACCTGGAATGGTCCAAGCTGGAGGCGGGACTAGCGGACCCCGACAGGGAGGCGTCCATGAGCAGAGGCTGTACGGAGGAAGACAACGCTGTCTTCCTCTTGTCAGGAGGAGACCTGCGTGGCAGCAACAAGGGTTATGCTGTTTAATACGTGTGGGTCACAGCTCAAGGCCAACGTGTGTGTGACCTGTCAGTCGACTGACACTCTACAAGTCGAGCAGTCATGTTTTTGTTTGTTTCTGTCAGCATGCATTACAATAACAGCATAAAATTAAACTTGTATAACTTAGAGAACCGCACAGCACAAGGATACCTTTTCAACGAGTAATTGTACTGTAACTAAGATGTCATCATCAGATGTCAAATATTTCATAATAAATATAAATTAGGAATTGTATGACCCTGCAGCGTCATAACATGAATATTCTATGAGAGCTATCTGGCACTGACATTATTCGGAAAGACTGAAAAGGGGGAGATCGTTGGTGGCATTTTCTCAGGTTAGCTAAACTAAGGCGGTTTTCCCCATGGGCCATGGATATAATACGAACAAAGTAGATTTAATGCCGGGGTTAAACCAATCATTTAAATGGGAAACTGGAATTAACAGGCATTGTCCACTGTCCACCTCCAGCCATGGGGATGGGATTACAATAACTGTAAACACGGTTTTCACATAGTTTCATATTTAAATAGTAGTCTAATCAATATCACAAACGTGCAGTCATGTGAGCTGGTGTGTGTGAAAGACTGTCTCACCAGCGATGGCGAAATGTGTGCGGTTACGATAAATCACACGCGACTTGCTTTTACAGTTTAAAGCTGCTTGGTCAGGTCATTTTGGCACTCTGCCTCAACGCGCGCACTCTTTCGTGCGACGATGTAATATTGCTTCGACAGTTCAACAATCGCCATATTATTGGTAATAATAGCTGCCCTCTCACTCGTGAGACTCAAACATGCACACAACACACCTCGTGTTTCCCACTCGGAGAATCCCAAAAGTAAATTCACATTTCAGTAACACTGGCGCTTGCATGGCGCCTATCATTGTCGGCGTAGAGGGAACGAGATGGTTGCTAATCTCTAGACTACTGCTTGGTTGTCAATGATGACCACATCCTCTATGGGGTAAAATAATTGGAAAGCCACTGTGGAGTTGTGGATAAGAGGAATAGCGTGCAAATTGTCAAACAAGCATCACATTTGGACTTCTGGTAGTTTAGGAGTTATTTGTCAATTCTTTTTGATGGGCCATTATAAAAACAAATCGGGAGGCTGACATGTCACAATTTGCATGATTTCCCTGAGATGCCCCACTACTGGGCTAAAAGAGCTGCCGTGATTTGTCCTGTCATGAGCCACTGGAAGTCAGTGGGATGTGAGTGATGTAAAAATCTAATTAGTTTGAAACCCACTCTGTAGGGAATAGAAATACTTAACACTCGCTAAAAGACAGATGTGTCACTAAAGCAATACAGAAACGGAAATGTCCATGTCTAAAATCTGCACACGCCATGTGATACATACCGCAACATGTACAGCATAATGATGGCAGTGGCAGGCAGTGGAACAGATTCAAAAATGTAATGACACGAGAGAGAGAGAGAGAGAGAGAGAGAGAGAGAGAGAGAGAGAGAAATAATGAAAGCCAAGGGGCTTTAACAAGTCCAAAGCAGTAATTCAGAAGGGTGTCCACTGTTACCTAGATCTGGAGCGGCCCCGGGTCATGTCCATGCTAGACCCCATGTGACTGCGCTCCTTCTCCCTCTCCTCGTGCCTCCTATTGGGGGAAGGAGCACGTCTGTCCCTCCTGCCTGGGGAGCGAGACCTGCAGACAGACAGACAAAGAGAGAGAGACTCTATAAAGAAGTAGAATTGTGGTCCTGAAGGCAGTCTGATTCAGTGAGCCAATGCCGGTCTGTCCTGAGTGCACTAGGAAGCATTAGACATATTATATCACTGCTCAAAGTTTTTGCAATTCTTAAATTGAAATCAGCATGCCATCACATTTAATTAAAGCACATCAAATGCTTGACATATGATGGAAAGATCTGGGAATAATCTAATAAGGGATTATTGAACTGAAAATAAAACCGGTTTATTGCAGTTGGTTAAAGTTCTCATTCAATTAACTCTGGGCTTAATTGACAGAAAGTCATTTCTGCGAACACATTTATCTTCTACACTTGGTGGGAAGCAACTAAAGTCCTTTGAGATGACTGTAGCAGGTGCAGCTATGGCAACTCAGACGCAATGTGTAAACGTTAAGATTGCGAACTGCCAAGACAATAGGGGATAAAGATTAAAACAGCAATTATAATAAACACATTTTTCTCTTTCCAAATAAACATAAAACTTTCTGCATGGTTTTATATGTAGCCCAATTAGAATAGGCTTGTTAGGGCCTTAAGATGGAATGTGGCCTACTTTCAGTCAGAAAGTAGAAATGGGTTTGAAAACAACTCCAGTTATGATAGCTGGAGGCCGGAATGTGTTCCAATTACGACAGAATACAGTGTAATTCACCTTTACTTAGTTATAACTTTACTATCTGTATTATCCCACTGAATGTAGTATAATATTAGGCTAAATATTCATGCTTGATCAAATGGATATTAATTATATGCCAAAGGTTTTGAAAATAGGGCTAAAGAAGGAAGGAAGACGTCCGTGTAGATGTAAGATTGACAATATCAAACATATTAATCAAATGTATAATAAAGATAACATTTACAATAAAACGTACCTATAATATTTAATAATAGCCCATGTAGTTAATGTAGGCTACAGTACATTATCTTCTACAGCATTAAGCAATGTTACCGCAAACAACTATTAATAAGCCAAAGTAGGCTATATTTTGTAAATGGCAAAAGAGGTCTATATCCTGCATCGGATATTAGTAAACTATTTATTATCAGAGATGATGTAGTTCCTAAAACATCATACGGTATTAACATAACTCAAAATATCTGTATCAATTCACAAAGAATATAAATAATGGATGAACGAGTAGTTACATTTTTGAAAGGTGCGCGTCAGGCTACGGCAAAGGCTAGGGGCATAGGCTATGGCATTTCCATAGATTACAGCATAGCTTTGACGCAGAAGCATAAACTTACCTTAATAAGCCTTTGTGCTGGGTGAAACTCAGTGGTCCTAGGGAGGCCACAGAAAACTGTCTAGTCCATAATGGTGGTAACAGCCTGGCAGAAGAACAGTTACCTTTCTATTCTCCTCTTTGGCTTCAGACGGTCAACCCTTTGCCTTTTAGTCTTTTGTTACCGTGTTGTGCTCCTGTTCATTGGGCTCACTTTTCTCCTCTCTATATGT
>JAODLL010064234.1:0-13226 GCA_026546735.1 Forbesichthys agassizii
TAGTGTGAAGCACTTTGTGTTACATGAATTTGTATGAAAAGTGCTATATAAATAAAGATTGATTGATTGATTGAAGAGACATTTCACAGTTGAAGTTTTCACTGTTCATTTGTTTCACTGTTCAGGTGCAGTAAGTGATTTCCATATTGATTAAAATAATCCTGATTATAACGTTACATAATGGAGCAGCCCTGGTCATGTGCATCTGAAGAGAATGAGACAGAACATTACTGCTGTCGAGCTTCGTACCTGCGATGACCTTCGTCTGAGCAAAGACGACCTTCTCTGTGATGCCAGCTTCTCTCTCGTCCAGTTTCTCACCAATACAGGCAATCACAGAAAGACCACTTTCCAGAGCATGGGCGGTCTTCTGACCAATGAGCTATGGGGACACAAAGATAAGCCTCTACTCACATGGCAGTGTAGGCAGAAATCAATGCCTGCCATTATGCCCAGGAGAATCTGTATTCATAAGCCCTTTTCGCAACAGATTTATAGAATGTTACCTCGTCACTCTCTCCGAAAACATGACGCCTCTCAGAGTGTCCCAAGATCACCCAGTTCACACCGCAGTCCTTAATCATTGCAGGGCTAAGTGAAAAAGAAAAACCTTTAATGTGCTTTTATACATTGAAATAATAAACCCCTTTGAAATTGTATGGAATTACAAGAACATGCAAAGTTCATATTAATGTGTTAACTCTACCTTATCTCCCCGGTGAAGGCACCCTTGGCAACCTTGTAACAGTTCTGAGCAGCCACGCCAATCTTAGCATCCAACTTGGACCTAACAAAGTCCAGGTAGATTGATGGGGCACCGCACACCACATCTGCAAGAGCAAACAAACCAAAAAGGTCATAGAACAGCAAACCACAAATTCACACATGTGCCACTCTTTGTGTGGAGCTGCACAATGTTAGATTTACCAATGTGTTGCAACACTGTCCATGCGTAATGCTTGCACTGTATACCAACTATCTCAGAATTTGAACACTGTCAATGTGAGTTTGCTTTAATCAATGTAAGAAAACACTGTGCTCCAAGTTCAACCAAAGTACAGTAAGTGACAACATTGACATTCACAGGGTAACTGTATCTTGAGGTTAAGTGAGTCTATATTAAACCATAACCACTGAACGTGGTAAAGGTCATTTATCCCTGGTCTTTCCTGGGTAAAGGTCTAAGTTCAACCTGTCAAAGGTCCCCTTGGATGGCTGCATATTACAAGGGTCATACAACAGGCAAGCATCTGTAGCTAAAGCTAAAGTTAAATGCTGAGACGAATTCTGCACACAAAAAAAGTTCACTCTGGAGAGGGCTTCATGGGAAAAACGTTGGGTCTGTACGTCACTGTTTATTTCAGTAGCGAAAGGAGCTGATTTGACTAGTAGGGGGCGTATCTCCAGCGCAATGGTCCAATACTTTATGTAGGCGGCCTATATTGCAAACACATTCATATCTAAAGCACCTGTTTCACTTTAAGCATATACCACTACTTGAATCCAGTTCAGTATCTAGGCAAGCACCAAGTTAACATTAGGCCTACATAATAAAAAGTTTCCTTCTTTATTTCCTAGTTTCCTTCTTGCAGGCTGTCATTCACAAAATCTAAATTGATGCCAAGGTGCGCAGAAGACAGTAATTTGTTAAGTAATAGGTTTCCTATACCTTAAGTGTATGCCTACTACAGTAGATAATTGTCCATCTTGTCATTCCTTCCTGTGATCATCATAGTGACTGCCTCTCTACATGGCATGGGCTACGTGCAAGTCAGAGCAAACGCCCAGCGGCATTGCAGAATATAATTTTCCCTTGTTTCTGATAATCACATTTTATTTCGAGTAATTAAAGGGGGTAGCTGAAACAGTAGTTATTCACATGATATGCAGGTTAAACATTAGAAATTGCCGTGTTTTTGGCTGGTTCAGCATCATATACATGTGGCTACTGAATGAATTAGCCATTTCTACTATTGCCCTTTGCGTAAGACATTTTACTTAAGGACGAAAAGCAGCTGGTTAGTAAAATCTGAGATATATATAAATATCATTATTAAGATGTACGAGTAACAAGACACAATTAGGAAAATTGTGAATTTTTCACATTTGAGGAAAAGCTGGCCTATCACATACCGACGTTGGGGTCCAATTTTGCAGCATTCAGGGTCTGCATGAGGTCACCAAGGCTCTTTTTGTCGCCATTCAACTTCCAGTTTCCTCCAACAAAGAATTTTCTGCTCATATTTGCGGTTTGTGGTATATCTGGCCTGAGTCGTGCTACAAGATCGCCAAGGGTAAAGCTAGCTAGCTGGAGACTGAACAGCAGAATGGCAGTAGCACCTCCTTGTATTTATTACCTTGTGCCACTAACCCCTCCTCTCAGAGTAAATCCATTGGTTTACGATCATACCGCGACATACCCGCTTCCTTCTTTGACTGGAGGACGGCGAATGTCATTCGGGCAAAAGACAAATCATTATTTTGTTTTGACAAATAAAATGCACTGACCCATACGTGTATGTGATATTTTTAAAACATGGAACAGAACGAGGGAAAGGTGCGTGGTTCTTGAATGCAATGATATTCCAAGTTTACAATATTGCATATTGATATTGCAAAATATCATTTTCATATCGGTACGTATTTTGATCGAATACATACATAAATGGTATCCATAAAGATGACTTCGCACACGTGAATACAATAAATAATAAGATACATCCAATACACATGAATAACCCGCTTCCGGGTTACGTGATCTTTGGTCAGTGATTGGCGGAAGTCCTGCAATACTTAGCATATCCAGGATGCATTTCGCGTAATATGTGTTTGTATATATTTTTATGTATTAACATATATTACATTTGACATGAATGGTATCTTACATTTATATTTTATATGAAAGTACAAAACATTGGTATCTATGATGTTGTGAAAGTATGACACCCTGATGGTGACTTAGATAGAGGGGGTATAAATACTCTCCGGTGTCCAATTCTATCAGGAATACGCTCTTTTTGTATTTGTCTAGTAGGTTTCTCGTAAAAAGAGAAGCCCCCTACCGTGTAAAATGTAAACAACTGGACTAACTGTGTTTAAATGTTTATGTTTAATTTTTTATTCACCCAGTCATGTTTATTAATTACTAGCCTATATGCTGCAGTAAAACAATTTTGCCACGAATGAAACATAGAATTAATCGCGCTTGAATATCAAGCTTCCAAATATGAATCATTCGACAAGTCTATACGGTCATAAGTCATTATCCTAATTATTAGTGCACGTTGCAGTTTTGTCTGTCAGTCAAGTGTAACACGAATTCAAATATTAGCATAATGCCTACCACAGCGGTTGCATATCTAGTTTTAATAATTCAGTTGGTATACCGTAGTATCAGAAATGGCGTAACCTTCTAATTGTGTAGTGGTGTAGTTTACTTAATTCGCCACTCAGAGGCAGTCTTACACCAACTTTCCACGTATCATACGGCGTGTTTGGTTGGTTTTAATTAGCCTACTCTCTAAACAGGCTTTTGGTTTTGCTGACTAATCACTTTTGTTCACTCAGCTCAATGTCATGCCAACTGAGTGTGTAAGTGATGTTTAAAAGTTTATAAGGGGAAAGTTCAGTAAAGAAAAAAAGAAAAGGAAAGGAGGTGGGTCGTGGGAGGGGAATAGTTTAACGTTTTTTAAGAGGAGGCCAAATCGAGAAGGGAAAAAGGGATTGTGTCTAGCAGAAATACAGATCGTTGAACCGCCGCTTTGAGCCACTTCCGCCCACACGAAAGATGGCGGCTCCCTTGATGAAGAAATTGTCGGAATCTTTGGGTTCAACAGAACCAGCGATTCGGCTCCTTTTATCACTTTTAATCGGTGAGTTTAGCGTTTGTAATTTATGGCAGTATTCGTCACAGTAGTGTTATACATCTTCACACTGGTGTTAGGGCAAGTGTCAGTGCTGTATACGAGTAGCCTACACTCACTCACAGCTACGTTAAATTATGCTAGCCAGGTACGTGAAGCTACAGTGCCACACTCAGGCAGCAACCGATTTCTATAGCCTTCTTACTGACTGACAATAAGCTAACGTTAGCCAGACCAACAACCGTTATTTAATTATTGACAATTGCTAGAAATCGTACTAACGAATCGCACATGTAATATAATTGTCAATGTTGTCATTGCATGCGCAATTTACTGACCAACTAGATTAACTTGTGTGTTTGTACCCACTGTTATTATATTTTAAATTGTATTATAAAGATTATTTACCCGGCCATGTATTATTATGACGTCTTGAGTTGCCACAGCTGGATTACATTTGGGGGCATCAAGTACGGTACACCTAGCATAATGGTGTCAGAGGGGGTCTCGATATCTAAGTGTTGGCATGTCTGACGGATAGATGAGGAGGCTAAGGTCATCCTCCACGAACTTTGCTCCTCTGACCATATCACATGCCGGTGTTGGCTTACACCAACTAACAATACAGCAATTGTATTAAGATATATTTAGTTGGTGCCTGACTTACCGGGCTATGGTACACCACGGTCACGCATGACTGATTATTTTAGGCCACATGGTTGTTGTCCTTATTCATTCATATTCATATAAAATATCATTCCATACTCGTGTCACTGCTGTCGTTTGTAGCATATTCTGTCATAGCAACATTAATACACATTTACTATATTGTAGTGATTGGCTTGGGCATTTGGTCAACTGGAGAACAAGGCATGTCTGCATTTGTCACTAATTGAGAATATTTGTGGATTATGTTAACTTTATGTTGCTGCTTTTTAGTTCTGCTGTGTTATGTTGGTATATGACTCATGAACATATACTATGGTGATACCTAGCCTACAATATGATAGTAATTCTTGCAATAAGGGAGATCCTTCCATACTGTACAAAAAAGACCATAATGTGTGATATATTACAATCTTTTACAAAATGTAAATATGGAAATCTAATATTTTAGCTTTCTTCCTGTGCAATCCACGACACAGTTAGTTTAATACTGAAAATTAGAGCTGAAAATGCAGATAGATCTGAGATGTCTTTTTCCAGCCAGAACCTCCATACACCAGGTGTGGATTGTCTTTTTCATGTCAAAATTAAATACTAAACAAATTGCAATTACATTATATAAAGAACATTAACAATTGGCATAGCAATATTGGTAGAAAAGTTATCAATGTATCACAATTAAGGATGTGATTATATTATCGTTTATCACAATAAAAATACTGATGATCAGTCCATTATCGTGATTATCATGAATCAAATAGGTATGAATATTTTCACAATTAACTTGAAAAAATCTGTCTAGCTCACTTGTAGAGTCAAATTGTATTGATTTACCAATGTATTTTTTAGCCTACATCTTTCTAGTCAATCACCATCATGGCTGAAATCTCGGCTTGCCAATTGTGTACCCCACATAGAAAAAAAAAATCTGATTTTTTTGAAATACTGGTTTCAAAGCGAAAAGAAATAACACAAAAAAGATAGGTGTGATGTTTCATAACATTTAATTTTTTTGACAAAATTGACAGATAAGTGATTCTAGTAAGTTTTAGTGTAATTTTAAGAGTTTAATAATGTCATCTATATTTGTTTGGTCTGGATAATCGTGATAATCTTTCATATAACGTCCAATGACTAATCACAATTGAAATTTGGAACTGCTCTCTGGCAAACTAGTGTCAAAATGTGAACAGTGAGCTGGTCTGAAAATCTAGGATGATGTGATAATAACATGAATGATCCAAGCAGCCACCTCTTTAAATGCAAAACTACGGTATATTCTCAGTCACACAACCTTAAACATACATGTATACTGTACAATAGGTAGGAGCGAGAATGTACCACCTACTGATTCATGTTTTCCACTTCATCTGAGAGTGAGTGCTATATGTCAAGGGTATAGCATCAAACATGTTATGGAAGGCTTATTTGGTTAATGTTGATAAATTGATTCTCTGTAACAGCCTTGCTCTCTGTTTTTCTTAAATGCAGGTTACCCATGTGCCCTGGTTTACCGGCGTTTCTTATTCTACCAGCCTGCCACCACCATTCACTTGTTTCACATTTGTTCTGGACTGGCTCTTGCAGCATTCAACTTTGGTGAGACAAGAAGGGAGAAGTGGGTTTGTTAGATTAAAGTATAGTAAATAGGGGAATACCTTTTCTAACTAGTTTTCCTTGTAATAATTATTACAATAATATAGTTATCCTCCATAAGTGTTTGTGTGTATGTATATACAGTGAATATACAGTCTACACACCCCTGTTAAAATGCCAGGTTTTTGTGATATAAATAAAGGAGAACTCTAAAATCATGTCAGAACTTTTTCCACCTTTTAAAGGGATAGTCAAGGGAAATCAGTCATTTTAGCCATAACATGTCATTAAAGGATATAGAGGCTTAATATAAACACCTACAAACTATGAAAATCGACCTCCATTAGAATTGCAAAATATTCCCTATATTTATTTCACTTTCTGTCTGACCGGCGATTTTCTGGGTGGAGTTAACTCAAGGCTGAAGACGTCATGCCGCTTCTGAAGTATAAAATTAAAAAGTCACGATAAACGGCACTCTGCGTTTGAGTCTGACTGCCTACTGCAGCTTCTGTAGTACATTTTTACTAGCTGAAATATACTCTGAAATAACCATCGTGACACAACTTGGATTATACATGGATATTTGGCAGTTTCTTCAGGTGCTTCTGTCTTCTGACTGTTCATAAATATACCGTTTTACTGAGCCAATCACACCCGCTAAAAGACGGGCCATTGCAGCTATATAGAATATTTCTGCACTTTGTAACCTCTTTACCATCTCATTAATGTGACTTATAATGTGAACAACTCAATTGATAAACTTAAATCTTCGAGGGGGAAAAATAAAAACCTTACAATAATAATTGGTTGCATAAGTGTAAACGCCTTTAAACTAATACTTTGTTGAAGCACCTTTTTATTTTATTACAGCGCAGTCTTTTTGAGTAGGAGTCTATTAGTAATTTTTGCCACTCTCCTTTGCAAAAGTGCTCCAGATTACGAGGACATCACCTTCTGCACAGGCCTCTTCAGATCACCCCACAGATGTTCAATTGGATTCAGGTCTGGGCTCTGGCTGGGCCATTCCAAAATGTTAATCTTCTTCTGGTGAAGCCATGCTTTTGTGGATTTGGATGTGTCCTTCGGGTCGTTGTCATGCTGAGGTGAATATCCTCTTCATCTTTATAATGGACTCCTGAAGGTTTTGTGCCAAAATTGCCTGGTATTTGGAACTGCTCATAATTCCCTCCACCCTGATTAAGGCACTTGTTCCAGCTGAAGGAAAAACAGCCCCAAATCATAATGGAAAGCGCCACTATGCTTCACTGTGGGTATGGTGTTCTTTGGGTAATGTGCAGTGTTGTTTTTGCGCCAAACATACCTTTTGGAATTATGGCCAAAACTTTTGTTTCATCAGACCATAACACATTTTCCCACATGCTTTTGGGGGACTTGATGTTTGTTTTTGCAAACTTCAGTGGGCTTGGATGTTTTTCTTTGTAAGAAAAGACTTCCGTCTTGCCACCCTACCCCATAGCCCCTTCATATGAAGAATACGGGACATTGTCACATTGTTGCACACAACCTGTACTTGCCAGAAATTCCTGCAGTTCCTTTAATGTTACTGTAGGCCTATTGGAAGCCTCCCTGACCAGTTTTCTTCTCGTCTTTTCATCAGTTTTGGAGGGACGCCCAGTTGTCTCTGTTGTGCCATATTTTCTCCACTTGATGATGACGCACTGTGTTTCATGGTATATCTAATGCTTTGGAAATTTATTCTGTACCTTTCTGACTGATATCTTTCAACAATGAGATCCCTCTGATGCTTTGGAAGCACTCTGCGGACCACGGCTTTTGTTCTGAGATGCAACTAAGAAAATGTCAGGAAAATTGTACTAGAACAGCTGAACTTTTTTTGTGATTAATCAGTCACTTTTAATTATGGCCGGTGTGTAATCACTTCTATTTAACATGAGTTTGAATGTGATTGGCTAATTCTGAACACAGCCATATTCCCAGTTAAAAAAGGGTGTGCACACTTATGCAAGCAGGTTATTGTAAGGTTTTTTTTTTTTCCCCCTCAAAGATTTCAGTTTGTTTTTCAATTGAATTATTCACATTTATAGGTCACATTAAAGGTGGGAAAAGTTCTGACATGATTTATCTTTGTCTCATTCTTCTACATCACAAAACCCTGGCATTTTAAAAGAGGTGTGTAGACTTTTTATATCCACAGTAAAAGCAAATTTGGTGAGTGATTGTTGGTTTTCTGGTTGTTTTTAAAAGTTGAAGGGAACGTGTATCATTCTCAGAAGTTAATTATTGTAAATATTAAATGTATTTATTCCCTTAAACAGAGTTGTATCTTCATACAGTGGAAATGCTTGCTGAGTGATTGACCTAGCAGTTTTAGTGGTGAGGTTGGTATAGAAATGCAGAGCACTGGACACCTAACCCTGGGTCCCACATATATACTTTTAAACTTTAAAGGCTTGAGTATGTCCATTTTCTTTCTTGCCAAGGGTGCCGTCTTGTCAAATTTGTGGGGAAAATAACAACCTCTGCCTTTTATTAAATTCAGGAATTTACAGACTAATGTGGATATCATTAGGCTGCAAATTTCTGCATATTAAGTGTTTATTTTGTTTATTTATTTTCCCTCCATAAAATTTGACCATGTCCCCTGGTCTCAGAACAGCATCCAAATGCTCCAGGCAACCTCCTGTCTTATGTGCCTTAGCAGTTGTGTTACCAAAAATCCATTCCAAGGGAGATATAGCATGAATATGCTAAGGGCTTTTGGTTAATTTGTATGGGAATCGTGTGGTACAGTTATTGCTAGTTTTTTAGAAATGAACACTTACTCTTAAATGTGTTACTGTCCTGAGTTTACTGTAAATAAGTAAACTATTAAACATAGTTTGACCAAAATAAATGTGTATGTTTCCCTCTTATACAGCATGCAAGCATTGCTTTTTAGGCATTGGTTATTTTGAATTATCTTTTTGTTATTATACACAGTACAATGAATATTTACACAATTCATTAGATTTTAAATTCAGATAAATAGAAAATGGTGTCAGCTCTAGAATATATGGTATATCCACACCCATCAGATGCCACCAGCAGTATAAGGGGGGATGCACACGTATTGTATTCAGTGGAGCATGCTGCAGTAGCCAAGGATTGCTAACTCTTTCTTCCTGTCTTTTTTTCTCTTCTTGTGGCTGCACTTGGAATTTACAGCAGGTCTGTTGCTTTCTCCTTGTCTATATAAAATACCTCTTGAGCCCTCTGTGGATGTTCATCTTTGCTTTTTCTTTCTGTCTCTTTGTCTCCCATCTATCTGCTACTGTCGATCTAAGGAGGAGAAATGCTGTTCTTATGTCCTGTTCCACATCCACAGGTCACGGTTGAATGCACTCACCAACCCCCATTCCCATCTCTCTCTCTCTGTCTGCCCCCTCTTCTTAGGCGCTCAGCTTTATCACTCAGCGTTATGTGTCTTTGTCCAGTTCCTGATGCTGAGACTCATGGGAAGGACAGTAACAGCTGTCCTGAGCAGTTTTATCTTTCAAATGGTGAGGCCTATTTCTCTTTCATTTTCTCTCCCGCTTTCGGTCTTTGCACTTTACTAAACACCCCGACGTGACGCTTGGCTAAGTGTAGAGCTTCAGCTCTGTGTGTCGCCAGTCCCATGCTCTACTGCAGTGGCTCAGGTACTGAGCACCAGTCTGTGTGCACTCTATCTGTGAGTGACTGTTTCTGTCTTTATTCGCGATTGTTAAATGCTGCCATAGCGAGCACCATTACTGGTCTACCGTGATCTAGTCTCATGTCTGTAGTCTGCAATCCATTTATGTGCCCTGTTTTCCTGTTTGCGCCTTTGCTCAACGCTCTCAATACAGCTACTGCAGACAAGATTGTTATATTCGGTTATTGATGCGTTATTGATTATGAGCTGAGCTCGTTGTGGTATGTATTGAAGGATGACGTTATCGCTGTTTGTGAGTCACCTGGAATTCTGTTTTTCCATACATGTCATGTCACTCCGAAAAAGTTTATTTTTCGGCACGAGATGTTTTCATAAACCACATTGATAACTATATTTGTTTCTTAATAATTTGATTAGTTTGAAATAATGAAACGGACATATACAGACATTTTACAATAGCTTCCTTCCCTCAATATAAACTGATTCAGATTAGTCTATAAACCATTAGAGGCACTGGTCAGTTTTGCAGACACACGAATGAGTGGGTTATAATGAGTTAAGTAACAGATTAGGAAAAGCACTGTTCTGTTTTTACTTTGTTATAGTCGATTTGAGTGAATTGTGCATGACGTTTTTCAAAGTGAATTTCTAGTTTTTCTGAGATTTATCCTTTTCTTTCTGCCTCTTTATGCTATCTGCTTCTACATTTACATGTACAGAAAGAAGCACGTATATTTATTTAGTATTTCTGCTTAATATATCATATCAATATATTCTATCTGTGTGGTTCAGCTCTCTGTTTCTCTCTGTCTACCTGTAGGTATACCTGCTGGCGGGGTATTACTACACAGCTACGGAGGAGTATGACATCAAGTGGACCATGCCCCATTGTGTCCTCACACTCAAACTCATTGGTGCGTGAGCATTATCGGTGTTTAGGATAAACGTTGTTATCTCCTGCAAATTGCCAGCTTTATTTGACCTGAGATTGCAGTTCGTCACTGCCCGTCCTCCTAATTCATCTTGTGGATCATAATTTTCTTGTTTCGTCTTGAAGTGTTCTCTATGCAGTTATCCAACGGATCCTAGTCAACGATTAAACCACTACTTAACTTGTGGAAGCAAGGGCATTGGCATGACTATGACCTTGACGGCCAAGTTTCCACAACATTCATGCTTTTTGTCCTTTCTCATTTCAGGCTTGTCTTTTGATTACTATGATGGCGGAAAAGAATCAGTGAGTTGATTGATATTTTTCCACACTTTGATCATTGGTATGCACGTTAGCTATATCCCATGTTGTGGAATGTACATGTTATTCTAGTGTCTTAACTTGATAGGGAGGATGCTTGTTATTGCCTCAGGAAAGCATGGGCTTATCTTTGTCATAAATAGTATGTGTTGCATTACGCAACCTTGGATGTGGTTACGCGTCTTTTCCTGTTCAGTTATTAGCAATCATTTTCTTCTCTTTTTTTCTCCACGTGCTGTCCGTTGGTAGAAGCAGCCTATCTATTATTGTTCCATGAAAATATTCAATGTTGCTTCAGTGATAATTCTTACGACCTTTATGCTGGACAGTTCACATTGTCTAATTGCTTCATGTTGCGAGGCCACGCTCATGTTTTCAGAAATAGCCCTATTTACAGCCTGTAGTTAAATGCCCGTTAAGTACCACTTTGTGGCTAAACTGAATTAGTGGTAACCTTGCAATAAGAACTGTAAGTAACTGGATATGTCGTTAGCCAATCATTGCACCTATAATGCACCTTGCCTGCACGTAACTGTATTTCCATTTTCTACCATTTCCCCCTCCACACCGTGTTTTAGTCCCAGCTCAATGCAGAGCAGCAGAAGGCAGCCCTGTTAACGGTTCCCTCTCTGCTGGAGGTGTTTGGCTTTGCATACTTTTATGGAGGGTTCTTAGTAGGGCCCCAGTTTACGCTACGCAGCTACCTGAGGCTGGTGGCCGGGGAGCTGACCGACTGCCCCGGAAAACCTTCCAACAGGTACGTGGTAGATGTGTCTGGGGGCGGGAAAATGGCAAGAGACACAAGCTAGCTACGTATATAATGTATCACCTTGGGATTCTGCTGGCAGTTTAGCTGTTAAAGCGATGGCATGTGAGGTTTAGTGTGATTTACGCATTTTCAAAAGTATTTTAATACCTCCGGTTTTGGGAATGGTGTTTCCAAATATAGTGTGTGTGTGTGTGTGTATATAAGAGCACAATTAGGGACCATTTTGATTCCAAGAAAACGTGAAGTCCCTCAAGACTACTTTCAGGGAAGTTATCTCATTTGTGTTTAGATATGCAAGCACGTGAATGGACAAAACATACGCACGCATTCACGTGCACACGCATGCACTTTCCCATATGTCTGAGAGATTTTGGGACCTATTTGTTTTTACTGCTTTAACTCCAGATGCCAGTACACTCGCAGTACCTGTCCATCTTTTCTTTCTTTTCAGTATTCTACCCACTCTGAAGCGGTTCTCCCTGGGTTTCCTCTGTCTGGTTATCTATGCGATATTCAGTCCGTTTTACCCAGACAGCTACTGCTTAACAGATGAATACGAGGTGAGAAACATTGCTCTGGTAACGAAAGTTATCAGCTCATGCATGGAAGTGCTTTCCAATGTATTATTATATTTTATAGTGCATATTTGTACTAAATAATTAAACTTTGTCCTTTCTACAGGCTCAGCCATTTTGGTATCGTTGTGTATTTATTCTCATTTGGGCAAAAATCATCCTCTACAAATATGTCAGCGCATGGGTCATAGCAGTAAGTAATGTCTTGTTACCTTGTAGCATCTGTTTACAGGTTTGGTTAAGGTATTACAGTACTATCTGCTAAATGTAAACAGAATAGTATATCAAATGCAGATGACAGGCTATTGTGATTTTCCTCCCTGTAACGTAGCGTGTTTGCACACTACTTTGCATTCGCACACTGTATTACAGTGTGCGAATGCACCCGTCTTTGCATATGATCATGCATGCATACACGCTAGCTTGACAGACAGACAGTTACTGTAGACTGTGTTCACAATACAGACTGATTTATCTTGTTCTTCAAGATGGGACAGATATTTTGCTGTCTTTTGTCTTTCAGGAGGGTGTATGTATACTGTCTGGGCTGGGTTATAACGGTGTGGACGAGCACGGCAACCACAAATGGGATGCATGCGCCAACATGAGGGTGTGGCTGTTTGAAACCACACCACTCTTCACAGGAACCATTTCGTCATTCAACATAAATACTAATGCATGGGCAGCAAGGTCAGTGTCCTGCCAGCATCATACAAGTAACCTTTTCTATAGTAAACCGTATACTTTGCTCTGCTGTTCTCTGGTATTAAATCATACAAGTAACCTTTTCTATAGTAAACCGTATACTTTGCTCTGCTGTTCTCTGGTATTAAATCATACAAGTAAC
>JAODLL010064255.1:0-17507 GCA_026546735.1 Forbesichthys agassizii
TTGTATATTTTTTTATATTACCCCATGTCCACTCATTCTAGATGAATATTATTTTTCGGTAACTGTATTTAATGAACTAACTATATATTATTGTTGTCAACATTTGTCAACAATAGTAACTGTTTCTGTGCAATTGCATTTAAAGTTGTAATGGAGCCCAGAGTAAACTAATGTGGCTCATGTAATCTTATTGGTCAGCATGTATAGTAAACGTATATTAAGTAGAGTAACCTATACAGTTCAAGGCATTTACTTAAGTTCTGTGTCACTTAATGTTCAATGGGCATTGAATGGCAGAGAGGTAACAGACCTGCTTACACAAGTTTGTTACGTTTCAGTACTAAATGTATTGACTGTTACTGTTTTGCCAGTGCAATGTCCTGCCTGCTGCCTGGGTACTCCAGAGTTAATCAGCGGTATCTTAAACCCAGTCTAGTCCAGAACAGTCGGCAATTTCCTGTCGTCCTACAGCGTGTCAGACAGTGCTAGCTGTAGTATTTACTGCTTCATTTTCAGACTTATTACAGGGCCAGAAGTATTTTCTACGGTGTATTGTTTATATTTGCCTGCGCGCGCACACACACACAGACACACACACACACACACACAGGAAGGAAACGCACAGAATTAGGGCCTATTATGCCTGCATTTTTCCGGCAGACTGTACAAACTGTACTTTTCCTACGTAGTGTGTGAGTCTGTATGTCTGATAGGTGTTCCCCTCGAGCGTACGTGTGGTTTTGAAACGGAGTATGTGGAAGGTACTTATTCGTGGTCGCATATGTGTCCATGTATTTTACCACAAAGAATTCTAATGGCCAACAAACATACCAGTGTGGGCTGACAGTCAGTGTTTTGCTCTGAGGTTTATGTGCGCTGGTTGTATCACGCACGCACATGTGCACACGCGCAGGCACGTACACAAATGTGCACACGCATGCTAAGTATTAAGGGACATTTTTATATTTTTCCTTTATTGATTTGTTTCACCAAAGTAAATGAGAAATTGTGTTAAATAATTGTCAATTCAATATTGACCAGAACAACTGTGAATATATATGTATTATTTTCTTCTTCATAATCAGGACAGCCATATAAATGTCTCCCACATCTCTCTATTCTTCCACTCAAAGTAGGATTAGGCTCATTAGGCATTTTTCAATTCTAGGGGATTACTGTTGAGCAGTATACTTTAAACATTTCAAGGTGTGGTATGTAGTTGTCGGTATTGCCTGGAGGGGTGAGTGGGCATTTACGTTTGTGTGTGTGTGTGTGTGCATATCCTCTTGTTAAAATGTCAGATCATATATCTGATGGATATATTATGATGACTTGGGGACAGATCACTAATATACTTACTTGCCATTTTATTAGGATGTTGTTTGCTTATGATAACTGATGTATGACCTGACCTTATTAGTCTACCAATTGTTGTCACTTTGGATAAAGTGTCGGCTAAATGCTGTACAGTAAATGTAATGTTTAAAATACATTATGTAATATTCCCATCATGTAATGATACTATGCCTATAACAAATGGCAGGATGCTAGCATTGATTTCATGGTACTGTAGTACTGCTGTTGAAGCACAGCCAGCTTGGCAAGCTGAGCCAATGAGAGGAAACCCCAGGCGGTGTTCACTTCCCTTGAACGTTGAAAACACTAAACTGAACACGTTTTCTGAATAGCACACGAAGAGTTCAGATGCAAAAACCTCTTAAGTCCATCTGAATTTTAAAAAGTAGAAATTAGCCATTTTAAACAGTGAAATATAGATTTAATATAGAAGTCTAATAAATGATGCTACTTTCAGCTTTATTTCAAATAACAGTTTTATTTGTCACTGAACAAAAAAGTTAGATCTCCCAAAACTTTATTAATTATTGAAATATTGCCATTTTAAAACCAGAATACGTCAGATAGACTTTTGTATCTGAACTCTTCACATGCTAGTTCGATAAGCCAGCCAATATGTTGTTATATCCCTGAAGCAGACTGAATAGTCTTAAGCTTGTCCCTGTAATAAACTTGGCTTTCATTGATGTGGTGATTTAGTTTATACCAGAGCCATGTATAAGTGAGTTGTGCCAACGTATGTTTAACATTTCCCATGGTCATGTGATTCATGGAAGTGCTTGGCGGTCAATTTGACCATTGCTTTGAAAAAACAGTCCATTGGAGTAAACGATGTTAACGCAACTTTTTCTACATGGCTCTGGTTTAAACTATTGTGACAAAGCAAAAAACTGGCGTTGAATGCTACCATGCTAACCTGTCATTGGTCTCTGTTTGGTCCAGAGTAAAGGCGGCACAGAGCGAGTTGGGCACTCAAATCCTGGCTGATTTTGAAGAGGCATTTCCCTCCCAGGGCTCCAAGGTAAATAAATATAGGCCACTAAGATATAAAATACTGTGTGTGGGGCAGGATTTTTCAGATTCATCTTGACAACTAAACTCCTCCTGGAAATGGAAGTCATTACCCATCTTCCCCAAGAGACAGAAGAACTGCCTCTTCAGATTAAACCTTCTGTGTTCCGGCCATGGGGTCCATCGGCTACATTTCTAACAAGGATTAAGCCTCTAAGGCTCAGTATTTTGGGGATACATCTGGGATTCAAGTATAGCCAGCGGGTCTTCGGGTCAGCCAGTGGTAAATGGTAAAAATAGAGTCCGATTATCAACTTGAGAAGCTAGAATGTAGTTAGTTTAGTTCAGCATATGGATATGTTTCAAAACAGATATCCACATGAAACAAAAGTTGTTTTTTTTTATAATAAAAAGCTAAATTAAGCCTTTTTTGCTCTTTGCACGGACGTGATTGACCAATTCTACTCGGACTACAAACGGGCATCAGTGTGCCGCTGTCTACAGATTCTGCATATTTATATTAGGGTTTGCACGATAAACAAAATGTAATATTGCGATATTGATCAGGAAAAATGCAGTGTCAATTCATTTTTATATTTTAAATAATAAGTAAAAACACAGGTTATGGCAAAATAGGTTAATAACATATCAAAACAAATGTTTTTACATGTATTTGGTCATGTTGGACTGGTACAAAAACAATAACTCCCAAGATACCGATATTACATTATTTCTGGACACTGTTTCCTCTTCAATCTCTTTAATCTCGTTGTCTTCCTCAGACACACATCTTACTTCTGTGTTAATTGAACACAACTTAGGCACTCGGCCAACAGACGCATCTCTTCACAAAATAAACGGAACACTGCATACTTTCCGCAACATTTTCGATATGATATTGCGCAACGTGAAATATTGCAATAAGATTTTGATTCAATATATATTGTTCACTATTAATTAATATGCCGGTATCTGTTTCCAAAGACTATTCGGCCGCTGACACATGTTGTTCCATGACACGGTGTTTGCCCACAGAGGACAGGGGGGCCGAGTAACGTGTTGAGAGACGCCTGTCTGGTGGCCAACGTGTTGGACCCGCGGATCAAGCAGGAGATCATCAAGAAGTTCATCAGGCAGCACCTGTCAGAGTACCTGGTGCTGTTTCAGGAGAACCAAGACGTGAGTAATGGCGTCTGGCTTGGACTGTATCTTGTTATATAATAATAATACCTGATATGTGGCATGAAGGCCACCGGTTATTGTGCTCCAGTGAATATGGAGGCGGGGCTCCACACCAGGTGATAGCCACAAGCCAATGAAATTCAACCAATCAAAAAAAAAAGGCCTTAGAAATTATTGACCGCCAACAAGTCTAAAAAATGTGGGCCCTATTGGTTACTAGAGGGATAGCACTGTGTCCTCACAGCAAGAAGGTCCTGGGTTCGAACCCCGGGCGTCCCGGCATTTCTTTGTGGAGTTTGCATGTTCTTCCCTGGTCTGCGTAGGTTTCCTACAGGTGTTCTGGTTTCCCCCCCTATCCAAAAAAACATGTCAGGTTCACCCTCCCCGGGCGCTGCACAGAAGCTGCTCTCTGCTCCCTTGAGGGATGGGTTAAATGCAGAGGATGAATTTAGATACATGTATGTGACAATAAAAGCATCAAACCATGTGATTATGATTACCTACAGCGCATCGTCAAATTTGAGATTGTCTGATAGCGATAACTCTGCTTGTTTGAGCTATAGTGACCACAGTTAATCATATGCAACTCTCGGAGCTTAACAATATTGCCTCTTGAACATGTGAGCTCAGACCTGCTTTACAGCCATTTAGATCTTTATAATTATAGATTCAGAGGGCCTATCTGAATCTAAATTCTCATGAATGCAGCCATTTGATCTTAACTTGGTGTGTTGCTACATGTTTACTTTGTGAGGCATATGTTGTCCTATATGCTTGGACCCCTTAATTACTGATTGCAGGTGTATTTAAATTAGCATTTAACCTCAAGTCTCAGTGTGTTCACAGCAACCAATACTACGGAGGTGTTTTAACTGTTGAATTAATGATTGATTAATTAATATTTCAGGTAGCTTTGAGATGTTGGTCAGGTGGACGCATAGCTCTGGTCATGTTCACACTGAACCATATCCTCCTTTCTATTCTAACAGTTTAAACTTGCAGTTGCATGTCGTGACCAGGCGGGGTCGTCTGCACGCCATATTGTCTCGTACATCTTTAACCGAACGCATGCACGCTCTTTTAAGAGTCAATTAAGGACCAATACACATTCACAATGTCGGGGCCTGTTGGGAGGTAAGAAAGCAAGCCCTGGCCTGACCCAAGCCTCCTCCCCTCCCCCTTGTTCAGGTGGCGTGGCTGGACAAGATCGACCGGCGCTACGCCTGGATCAAGAGGCAGCTGGTGGACTACGAGGAGAAGTACGGCCGCATGTTCCCCGAGGAGTGGTGCATGACGGAGCGCATCGCCGTGGAGTTCTGCCACATCACCAGGCACGCACACGCACGCACACGCCCTGGCGTCTTCCCCATAGCTGACAGGCTAGACCGTGGAAGATGTCTGACTGGGTGTTCTTACACGTTCAGCATTTAGCATTCTTGTATTATACATTAGAGAGAGATCATACACTAGTTGTCGTTGGAGATGCTTCTAATGACTAATTTCCCTGTCGTTTAAACAAAACGTGGGTCGGGTGGCGACATTCCAGGGCTCCCGTGGTGCAGTTCAGTGTCGCTGGCCGACACGTGCGGTGGCAGTGGCCTTGTTTATCGGTGTCATGCCCGCTTGGCTTGGCATGGAAGCACAGGGTGAATGCTCATGGCAACGCGTTTGCTTTGAACGTGCCCATTTTAACATTTTGTACTGTAAACATTTCACATGTAAGAATTATATAAAATATTGGATTTAAACTGTCACCTTTCATACAGCGTTAAGGGGGGGGGTGTTTGTTTGCCGAGAACTATACCTCCTCAGACCGTTTACTTGTGTTCGCAGACGTTTGTGGCGAGCTCAAAGCAAACAAAAAACTGTTTTGAATATGTTTGCGAACATTCACTATGTCCGCCAATTCTGAAACCACCTCTGGAGTCCGGTGGCTTGTGCCGTCACTGAAAACTCTGAAACCACTGTGAAAACTGAAAGGGCTTTGTGATAGCAGGAAAGCCTGCTAGGTATCTCTTTAGTCTGTTATTCAATAATGGCATAGAATATGTTTGCAAATGCAGACAACAGTTTGACTACAGATGCACACATCTGCATTTAGAAAACATAATTATAATTTCTGTTTTCACTCAGTTTTTATCGTTAATTGTAATTTCTATAGTTCTATTTATTGACTGCATTTCAAATCTACTTTTCTTTCGTGTCATGTTTCCAATGCAAAGCATTATTAATTTGTTTCTTGACTGTGTGTGTGTGTGTGTGCGTGTGCGCGCGTCCAGGGTGGAGCTGGCCAAAGTAATGCGAACACGGGCAAAGGAGATTGAGGTCAAGCTGCTTCTGTTCGCCATCCAGAGGACCACCAACTTTGAGGGCCTGCTGGCAAAACGCTTCACAGGGTGTACCCTGACAGACAGACCAGGAGTGAGTGCACACACACACACATACACACAGGGGCACAGGGTGGTCTAGTGGAGAGCACTGTGGCCTCACAGCAAGAAGGTCCCGGGTTTCAACCCCGGTCGTCCTGGCCTTTCTGTGTGGTGTTTGCATGTTCTCCCCGTGTTTTGTCACATGTATGTGACAATAAAAGCACCTTTACCTTACACACACACATTTTTTGCTAACAGGTCACTCCTTCAAGTAAATTACAGATTGTATTTGTCTGAACCATTTCAGTAGCATTGGTGTGACTCTTGTTTGTTCCAATAGAAAAAGCCTGTGAGTCCTCTTGAATCAACCAACCCTTTCCTTGAGGACGAAACAGGGGATGAGACTGAGAAGGACGAGGATCTAGAAAGAGTAGGCTTGACCTTTGTTGCCATGTCCATATGCTTATGACTTTATGCATACTCACGTATCACAGTTATTTAATTAATCCATATTTAGGAACATTTACAGTCTGGAATGTGTATGTCTAGAAAGTTGACGTATTTACATTTTAAAAGGTTGAGAGATATTTACAGTTTGGGATGTTGACATATGCTGCGTTCAAATGGGGTGGTACCGTGTTCAGGAGACGGCTACATATCAGCGCCCCCTATCTTGTGGTATTCACAACGTCGTCAAGTGGAACTTTTATACACGAGTCGTGCACACGACTTCCCTTGTCGTGCTCACAACATGTTCCAAGTGAGAGGCAGCATTATTTACAGTCTGGAATGTTGACCGGCCCAGCCTCTTAACTTTGTAGTGTTGCTCACCAGCTACACATGGGCTTCGACAAGACAATGGCCCACAGGGTTTGGCTGCGCATGACGGAAAATATCCATTGTTGACCGACTGGTATTTTCAGCCAAGAAAACCAAAAGCTCCAGACAACCCCTTCCACGGTGTGGTGTCCAAGTGCTTTGAGCCCCACCTGTATGTGTACATCGAGTCCCAGGACAAGTGAGTCAACACCGAAGCCCCCCGTGCACACACAACACACACACAACACACATACACTGCGTGAGAGCTTATGTTGTGTACTCTGAAGACTGGCACCAGACCAACCACCCCCCCATCCTCCACCACAAACCCCCGCCACGCCAATCGCCTTTTGTTGGCTTGGTCGTCTTTCCATTTGTGTGTGTGTGTGTGTGTGTTTTCCTCTGTTGATCTCTGCGCTGAAGCAGAACTGTTTCCTATTGGCCGCACGGCCGCAGACGCTAACAGGAGGCGGGGCAAGTGAAGGTCATGCCACAGCAGTTATTCTTTTCTCTTTTTGGTTTTCAATTAGTTGTTGTTGTTTCTGTCCACTCTCTCGTCCACCTGGACGTTCTTTCTTAGAGAGAGAAACTAATATTTTCTCTTCTCTTCCCCTCTCCCCCAGATGTCCACCCTTCTCTCTCTCTCCCCTTCTCTCCATCCCCCTTCCTGTCTTGTCCTTCTGATCAGAACATGTAAAGGTCCAGTGTTAAGGTCCCATGGTATGGTAGCAGGTTAAGGTCCCACGGTATGGTAGCAGGTTAAGGTCTCCGGGGTTAAGGTCCCACGGTATGGTAGCAGGTTAAGGTCCCAGGGTATGGTCCCACGGTATGGTAGCAGGTTAAGGTCCCAGGGTATGGTAGCAGGTTAAGGTCCCACGGTATGGTAGCAGGTTAAGGTCCCATGGTATGGTAGCAGGTTAAGGTCCCATGGTATGGTCCCAGGGTATGGTAGCAGGTTAAGGTCCCACGGTATGGTCCCACGGTATGGTCCCACGGTATGGTCCCACGGTATGGTCCCATGGTATGGTCCCAGGGTATGGGCCAGGTCTCATCTCTCTGGAGCACATGGCATGTTGCTCCTCTGGCCGTGGCCTGGTTTCACGTCAAACTGATGGCCTCAAACTGGCCCTGGGCGGCTCATGTGGCGGGGGAACACAGCCGGTGTTGTTCCCCTTTTGGCTGGGCGACATCACTGCGCCGTGAGGCCCACTGAGGGCTCCTCACACATAGACAGGACACTAATGCACACGCCTTAATACACACGCCTCTCACTCTGTCGGCCGGGGACTGTGGAGCACTGTCGTTTATGCTTGCCTGATGAATAGGGATGCACATTACAGGAAAAGATATTGATCGATAATAATTGTAATTGATCCAATACACTTTTTGTCAAAGTCACCAAATATCTCACCAACAATGTACCGTTCTCTGTGCATGTTGAAAATAATCTGATACTTCTACACTGCCCTGGCTTAGTGAATAGGAATACAAACAAACACCAGTCACGTCAACAAAGCCGTAGTACTACGCTTTGCTTCACAATGCGGTTTGGTGTGTGGGGCAGTGCCGGGGTAGACTGGGGCTTTTTTAAGCACCTAGTGATTTACCTGTCAGGATGAGGTGAGTTGCCTAACTAGTCTCTGTGTGTCTGTGTGTGTGTGTGTGTGTGTGTGTGTGTGTGTGCGTGCGTAGAAATCTGGGCGAGCTCATCGACCGGTTCGTGTCCGACTTCCGGGCCCAGGGCCCCCCCAAGGCGGGCTCGGATGAGGGCGGGGCAGTCCTGCCCAGTTGTGCCGACCTCTTTGTCTACTACAAGAAGTGCATGGTGCAGTGCTCCCAGCTCAGCACCGGCGAGCCCATGATCGCCTTGACGACCATCTTCCAGAAGTACCTGAGGGAGTACGCCTGGAAGATCCTGTCTGGGAACCTGCCCAAGTGAGCTTGTTGTTGTTGCTACGGCTACATCAGCGTTTAGCTCACGATTTAATGCCCAGTGACTGACTTATAATTAGTACACGCGTCGGTAGGTATGTTCCACAAAGAGGCAGTTGTACGCACGCAAAGAGGCAGCCGTACGCTCGCAAAGAGGCAGCCGTACGCTCGCAAAGAAGCAGCCGTACGCTCGCAAAGAGGCAGCCGTACGCTCGCAAAGAGGCAGCCGTACGCTCGCAAAGAGGCAGCTATTGTACGAAACACATTCCTTCGCTTTCCTTCGGGTACCTTCCAGTTAGGTTTGTCATTGTGGCGTCGCTATAGTAAGTGGTCCTTACGGACCGGATGGTGCCGTGTCAAAGCAGTACCAAAGCCTTGTCAAATCCTGATGAGTAAAAGGTATGTAAACACTGCTGCGACTGAATTAGTTTGAAATGGCTCCGTTTGATTAGCTTTGCCAGTGAGTAAACGCTTAGCCCAGTCGATTAGTATTGTCAATGCTTGCTAATAAGAAACACTTAAAAACAAATGCACCCATTAGTGATTTTTTTATTTTTTAGGTACCACTGCGTTTACTCTGTAATTGCTCTTCAGGGGGAACTCAGAGGAAGGTAGCGATTTGTCAGTCTAAGTCACACTGTCCGGCTGCTCCTGCTGTATTCTGAAGCGACTTGTGTATTTTGTCTATGGCTATAAGAGATGTCACTGTATACACTCTGTGACGGTTGAAAACTGGAAACAGAATGAATACAGATATATTTATGCGATTTATAGACCAATGTGAATATAAATGGCACTTATGTGTTTTCATTTTAACAACACACTTTTTTGTGTGTGGTAGTGCATCAGATATGGTGGTTCTTGAGCAGCTACATACAATATAAAACCCTGAGTGGAAGAGCTTACCTGGGGAGAACCAATGTAAGAACTACACATGGCGATAAAGGAGGGGCCGTTGTGCATGCTAACTGATGTCGTACTAAAGATGGAATCAATTAAAGAGCTAGGTGTGGCTGAGAAAAGTCCCATTCTGGTTAGTCGGCGGCGGTCTCCGATTGTTATAAGGGAACAATCGAGGGATTGTTTCTCCGTAATAACAAAAGCGATGCTGTAAGTACAAACCAGCTGACCGTTAATATTCATCGACTCCGTTATTACCCAAGAGGAGAGCATCCACCCCTTCGTGTTCCGGGGGTCCTGACAGCTAGACACTCACTCAGCAGCCGTGCATTGTGCGTTGAGATGGGTCTTGGTAGCTATAATGTCCTGCGTCCCTGCTTTGCCGATGGGCTGCGATCCCTCTGTGAAGATCTGGAGACCGTTATGTTGTGGCAGCAGAAACATCTCTGGTTCGTTTTCGCACGCACGTACGCTCTGATCATGTGTTGTTTTGACAGGCTGACTTGATGATTATTTATGTTACCATGGCGACTGTAGACGTCACCGTCGTCACCATGCCTGCCGTAAAACACAGCGTGTGCCTTACAGCTAGGTTAACACCGAGTTTCCATGGCAACTGTCCAAGCCTCTATGGTGTGCTCCATGAGGCGACCGTGTGGTGTCTACCCACACCACATACCGTATAATGTGTGGGTGTGTACACAGTATATCATATATTAATATACTGTGTACACAATTATTTGAAATGATTTTGCACCCTTATTTGGGGATCCCGGCCATAGAACTATGAAACGGTTAGAAACAACCAGCCCTGTTTGTTCCATTGACGTACAATCTCAGGTAGCTTTTTTAATTAATATATCTCCGCCGTGTGCCAAAATAAAAGTTAGACAAAACCGTACTATGGCGTTTTAACTTAATGTCTTTATGTTTGCCTATATTCAATGTAAGATGCCCTAAAGATATATCCGGGACCAGGGTTGGGCAACAAATCTAAATCTAAACTTCTACAACTGGTTTTTGCCAGTGTATTTTCTGTACTGATATAAGATATTAATCATATCTAAGATTATGTCAACAACATCGATCGATTATGTTATATACTTCTTTTAAAAACATACTAGTCTTATAACCAGCCAGTAACTGAACCCGTTTTTAAAATAAAAGCCACCCATATCTGCATTAAATTAAAACGCCATATTACGGTTTGTCTAACTTTTATTTTGGCACACGGTGGAGCTATGAAAATATATGATTGAGTGTCATGAAAGATGTCTAGAAATAAAATGTATTCTTCATGATGTTGATGATGGTTATTCTGTTATTGTCCCCCTCCAAAAGGACTACCAGCGGCGGCGGGGGTTTGACCATCAGCAGCCTGCTGAAGGAGAAGGAGGTCTCGGAGGCGGCAAAGTTCACCGTGGACGAGCTCTGTCTCATATGTAGCATCCTGAGCACCGCCGAGTACTGTCTGGCTACCACCCAGCAGGCACGCACGCGCACACACACACACACACACTGCACACTAACTAACTAAGCAAGTTATAGCCTGGCTAAGCACAGAACCTCACCAGATGGTCTTTAAGGGGTAATTCCAGACAGGTTTGTTCTGGACCTAATTTCCCCCAGCTCTCCCAGCAACTGTGGCGAATAACTGCTAACCAGATTTAATCAAAAACAATTCAGTGTTGAGTTCTGGCGTCCCCACTCTAGGCTTTATAGATTAAAATGGATAATTAAGAAGACAAAACGAAACACAACAGACTATTGACAATGGTGGTGTTGTTATTTATTTTCCAACATAGCAACAAAATGTTTTAAGGAACTCTCGACACAATGGTAGTTTCAGCACAGCCTGGTTGTTCAATTCTGTGTTTGCTGAATGACCCACAGTAAGATACACACATGTGTATATATTTAATTGGTCAGAAAATATACAAATATTTCAAACATCTTGTCTTGTGGTTCTTGTATTAGCTGGAGGAGAAACTGAAGGAGAAGGTGGACAAGATGTTGGCAGAGAGAATTAACCTTACCGGGGAGATGGACACCTTCAGCACGTAAGTGACAGACAGGGACATAAACACAAATACATAAACATAAAGAATGAGAGTACGAAAACATGTGAACACCTAAAGGTGAAAGCATTTAAAAATGTAACCACAAAGATGTAAATAAAAATGCGTTAACATGTAAACACCTTAACCTGAAAGCATATAAACATACAAATACATAATCATGTAAACACCTACATCTGAAAGCAAATAAACCTGTAAACATGTTGTGACATGTTCTTCAGTGAACATTTCTCAGTTTGTCAAGAGTAAAGTTTTTCAGCTACTCTGCTACAGCACTGTTAGCAAACATGTAGCATAGTATTTGGTTTAGATTGTGTTTTTAATAGATATTTACAAAATATCAATACACATATGAAATTGTGTTCATGGCTGTGCATATCTGTTATATCTACACTGATGAACATTTGAAAACATCCCTGTATAATAAGGTTTTTCCAGTGTAACTTGTAAATGTGTGGTTTCTGTGTCAGCGTGATATCCAACAGTATCCAGCTATTGGTTCAAGATCTTGATGCAGCTTGTGACCCTGCCCTGACGGCTATGAGCAAGGTAACGCCCACACACATACAAAGACATAAAAACATGCAAACATAACAAACATAACAAAAACACACACCCACCGCTGTATGGTACGTACTGTAGATGCCGTGGCAGAGCGTGGAGCACGTCGGAGACCAGAGTCCCTACGTGACCTCTGTTGTCACGCACATCAAGCAGAATGTGCCCGCCATCAGAGACAACCTGGCCTCCACCCGCAAATACTTCACGCAGTTCTGCATCAAGTTCACAAAGTAAAGCGCACACACACACACACACACACAGCACCCTGGTCTCTGTGACCCTCCTGGCACCACGCATGCCCTTTGTTGTTTGGCTATCTTCTTAGTTTGGTTAGCATGCAACACGCACCACATATTTCCAGTACATGCACTTACAGACATGCACACCTCATTCTAGGCTATTCTGTTAGTTTAGTGTTTGTGTTTAGCCAGGTCGTAACAACACGCGGAGACTGTATTGAAATGTGTGAATGTAAAGGTCTTGTTTCTCATCTTCTCCAGCTCTTTCATACCGAAGTTCATCAACCACCTGTTTAGGTGTAAGCCTATCAGCATGGTGGGAGCAGAACAGGTTCGTCTACTGTAATAATAATAATAATATGAAATATGTTACATTAAAGTGTGTCTATTAAAATGGTTTAAAACTACTGTTACTACTACTACTACTGGTGATTCAATTCTAAAAAATGACAATTAAAAAGTAAAGCCAGCTATTGCAAGCTAATTGTAAGATAATACACATTTGGTCAAATTTGACCAAATATCTCCTTCTCTGTATAACGGGGAACCCAGATCACAAATGAATGGGGTGTTCTTAAGCTCCTACAGAGACTAATAACCCACTCATGTGGAGACCTAGAACATACAGGGTAATGAGCCTCCAGGACCAGGGATGGGAGAGGCTAGCCTAGCCTGCTCCCCAACACCTGTTAATCCTATCCTATAGAGCAGAGGGTTCTCAAATTTAGCAGTTAGTTAGCAGTATTTGACGTGTGTTTGGAAATTACTAGATTATCCTTATTTAATTTTTTTTTTTTTTTTAAAGAGAAAAACAGGTGTCTTTGAATGACTAGACTACCCTTCCATTTTAAAGGTAAAGTCAGCTATTGCAAGCTAAATGTAAGATAATACACTAACAACCTCCTCGCATTTCGATAGCTTAAAACACTGCTCATATCAAAAAATGTATAGTACTACACTACGAGTTCTCGGCCCGAAAAACGTTGAAGACCTCTGTGCTATACAACCTGATTTTTTTTTTTCCCTCCTAAAAATAAAATCGGAATTTCTAGACTGCAAGAAACACCTTTATGTGGCCCGCACACAAAAAGGTTTTGACACCCCTGGTCCTAGACTACTTTGCTTTTATGAGAAGAAGCTGAGCTGTGTGTGTCCCTGTCTTTCCAGCTCCTCCTGGACACCCACTCCCTAAAGACGGTCCTGCTGGACCTGCCCTCCATTGGCTCCCAGGTGCTCCGCAAGGCGCCCGCCAGCTACACCAAGATAGTGGTGAAGGGCATGACCCGTGCCGAGATGATCCTCAAGGTGGGCCACTACAACATGCACAGCGTTTAACAGACGCTTGACATGTACAGCGTTTAGCAGACGCTTGACATGCACAGCGTTTAGCAGACGCTTGACATGCACAGCATTTAGCAGACGCTTGACATGTACAGCATTTAGCAAACGCTTGACATGTACAGCATTTAGCAGACGCTTGACATGTACAACATTTAGCAGACGCTTGACATGTACAACATTTAGCAGACTATTTACATGTACAACATTTAGCAGACTCTTTACATGTACAACATTTAGAAGACGTTTTACGTGTACAACATTTAGCAGACGCTTGACATGTACAACATTTAGCAGACTCTTTACATGTACAACATTTAGCAGACGTTTGACAATGTCCTGTTGGGGTAATGACAGCAGCACGTCATCAGGGGTATTTTCAACAAACACATTATACCAGTAAATACTTGCTAGTATAAGTACCAAAAGTACAAGTATCAACAAAGTGCCAATGTTCGAAGAACTTTTCAAGGGCAGAAAGAAGAAAGGAATAATAATTGTATTTTATTATTATAACTATTTGGTTTTAATGTTTTTACAGTGCTCCTCCTACACGCAGCTATGTTGTTCTGTGGCTTGCGGTGAGGGGGACAGTGTTCCAAGGAGCAGGTCTTGCTCAAGAGATATGGATGCTTAAGCTAAAGCATCTACTAAGCTAAAATAATAAACTAAGCCTGTGCGCGGAACATTCCAGTCCACCTCCAAGGCTTGAACCTATGACCTCTTCTGGCTGAGTGTCAGACACACAGACCACTAGACTGTCCTGCCCACCTAACATGTATAAATAAATAAATAAAATACTATACGTCTACACTAGCTTTTCACAAACAATAAAAAAGACAACCTGAAAACGCTCTGAGCATGCACGTTCAGAGCGTACGCTCGCTTGTGTGTACATGTCTGTGTGTGAAGCAAGGGCGTTTCACCATCCCAGTGGCTTTGTGGTTTGTGCGCACCCTGTGAGATTTAAACGCCACGACTTCAATGAAATCCCAGAGGGTTTCTCTCCCTTGCACTCTGGGTCGAAGGCAGGGCAAGGCCCAATTGCGACAGACTGGCGTCCTGTCCCGGGAGGGATGGTTTGGTGGGCGGGTAAATATCTAATTGGTTTAAAATAGCAGGAGTGCTGTGGGGAGGAATATCTGTCACTGTCAGTGTTGCCCGTCTAATTGAAAATTCACTTCTTCTGAAATAGTCTCCTATGATTTGGTTGGTTGACAAATGCTGCTAGCTTAATTCTTGTGACTGGGAGTGTATATGGAATGCTAAAGGGGGTGGGTGCTGCTGAGGTAATAACGATGTTCAACGTGCATTTATTGTGTGTACGTGAAGGAGCCCACAAAGTAGGAGGGAAGCAGGCGGTAATGTCAACGTTAAATTAATGGTGTGGAAGATTACGATGCATTCCTGACTTGAAGTGGTTAAAGATAGCTAGATAAGTAACCAACAGATCTCAGATGTGTGTGGACTGGTGGACCTGACATTGTGCTAGATGCCTGTAGAGCCAAGCTTCAGGTAACTTCAATATTATCCGTGCAGAGTTCTGTTATAAAATGTAATCTTTTCTAGTTTTCCTTCTGTGACACAGAGCATAAACTTTACTATATAACCACCAGCGAAGGTATTGTGGCACGCTCGCCAGCTAACATTTCCCCAACGATGTAGGCTCCCAGGAGCCGCAAGCTATTGACTGGATGTTTGTGGTTTGACTCGTGAGCCTGCGTTGAAAACATGTGTCCGAGTCTGTCCCACGACAGACAAATGAGCTGATTATCTAGTTTATTTCAGGCTGAATGTGTTTAACCCCAATTAGAATAGCCTTTTATTAGCATGTTTACAGGCCTCTCCACATTAGAGCACTACAGTTTGAGACGGGAATACGAGTCAGTCTTGTTTTAATGAGCGAGGCGAGCCAGGAAAGCCAGGAAACACACACACACACACACACACAAAGTATATTCCCATTTTAAGTGTGCATATTGTCCACACGTTAAAGGCAAGGTTAGTCATTTTCAAGAACGCTTGCTAACAGTATTCTTGTTGCTCTTTACGGCGCCAGGCCTGTGTAGAAGCATCGGTTTATTTCATCAACGCGCACAGAGAACGGTAACATTGCGAAACGCGAGGAGATATTTGGTGACTGACTAAATGTGTATTGGCTTACAATTAGCTTGCAATATGCCTTTGACCCTGAAATCACCATGGGATAAGACACTTCCAGTAGGTTCTGCAGGTCAGTGCTTATTTACCCTCCATTGAGAAGAGCAGACTGGGCAGGGTTTGGCATGGTCATCCATGCCTGGCTTTATCAGACACTGGAGGACCCGGGAATGCAGCTGCTATGATTAACCCCACCCTAATTGCTCTTCCCTGGAGAAAGGCACGCATGCACACACGTAGACAAGCATGCAAGTGCATGTGCCTGGATTGTGGTTGGGCTTTCCTGGAGGCCCTGCTTCCTGTTGTTATCGACGTGAGGCAGCCTGGATGTGAGTGACAGCACAACCTGCTGCTCCTAATGACGAGATCCAGCGGCATTGCTGCCTCTGCGGCTAGCAGCCTTTATGCTAACTGCCTCTGCGGCTAGCAGCCTTTATGCTAACTGCCTCTGCGGCTAGCAGCCTTTAAGCTAACTCCCTCTGTGGCTAGCAGCCTTTAAGCTAACTGCCTCGGTAGCTAGCAGCCTTTAAGCTAACTGCCTCTGTGGCTAGCAGCCTTTAAGCTAACTGCCTCTGTGGCTAGCAGCCTTTAAGCTAACTGCCTCTGTGTATAGCAGCCTTTAAGCTAACTGCCTCTGTGGCTAGCAGCCTTTAAGCTAACCGCCTCTGTGTATAGCAGCCTTTAAGCTAACCGCCTCGGTGGCTAGCAGCCTTTAAGCTAACTGCCTCGGTGGCTAGCAGCCTTTAAGCTAACTCCCTCTGTGGCTAGCAGCCTTTAAGCTAACTCCCTCTGTGGCTAGCAGCCTTTAAGCTAACTGCCTCTGTGGCTAGCAGCCTTTAAGCTAACTGCCTCTGTGTATAGCAGCATCTGTGGCTAACTGCCTCTGTGTATAGCAGCATCTGTGGCTAACTGCCTCAAAGCTAACATTCTGTTGTAGCAAATAACTACAGGATTCACTTCAACCATAGCGTAGCTAGCTTACAGCAGCAGCATCCATTGCCGTAATAATGCAATTGTAGATAACAAATGGTGTAAACGACACATCTTTCTTGTACACCACCATCCTGTCTCTGTACTCTCCAGTGCAGACAGACACACTGGTCTGCTGATAAGGCTTGGGGAAGACCAGTTCACTACTATTAGCGATTAAAAGGCTACCCGGCCTGTGGAGCTTTAAAGATCATGTCAAATACGTACACACAGAATGTCCCGGTCTCTTGAATTACATATTCAAAGACAACTTGAAGTGGAGTCAGTGAGTCCGAATGGTGGATCTTTGAGGATTCTCTAGAAATTCTAGCTAGATGTTGTCATTTAGAAGCCCCGCTAATCTGGGGTCTCCCAGGCGATTTCCCGGCCTGGCTCCAGGACGGTTGCTGCTTTAATCACATTTGGCCTGCAGGAGGACGAAGCAACCAAGGAATTCAACGCGATCCAGACTGAGGCACGCCTCAGCCTTCCCCTCTCTGGCTCTCTCTACCCCTGTCTCTCCTGTCTGTCTCTACCCCTCTCCCCTGTCTGTCTCTACTACCCCTGTCTCTCCTGTCTGTCTCTACCCCTCT
>JAODLL010064266.1:0-17503 GCA_026546735.1 Forbesichthys agassizii
TGCTGTCCCCTCAAAATAACACAACACACAGCCATTAATGTCTAAACCGCTGGCAACAAAAGTGAGTACACCCCTAACATGTTCGCACATACAAACACAGAAACCCACACACCAGAATGCATTTCGAATCAACAAGCGGCAATAGCAGTCGAGAAAAAACCAAACAATACTAGCTATACTTTTCAAAATACTACTGTTATTGTGTCACAAAATGCTGTTTTAAGAATTGTTGAAGATAGAATATATGTTTTTACTTGGTGGTTGATTTATCAAGATGATGGATGGTGGAAATTTGCTACATCAAATTCGTAGATGTGTTATCGCATGTTGTATCATGCCCCCTGCTTATCACCCTTATTACGTCAACATTGTTTTGCAAACAGCCCGTCAAGCATCCTGAGAACTCACATGCCTGTCCTGCAGCTACAGCTAAACAGACATTATAGCAAATGTACATACACCAGCATACATGCAGTGTAATGTAGAGTATGCTGTTTGGGCTGACTGGGAGCCCAATTGAGCTCTGCCCTTTGTATAGCTGGTCTAATACATGGCAGACATGTGCAGGTATACAGTAGTAGGGCGATTATGGGGGGGGGGGAATATTGTAATCCCGACTATTTTGGTTAGTTTTGAAATCATGGCTATTGAACACGACTACTCAATAAAAAAAAAATTTAGAACACAAGACAAAAAAAAAAAAAATTCACGATTATGTGGTTTTTGTGAATGTTTAGAATTGACATTGATTCCATGGGCAAAGAGAACATACAACGTGAGCACACATACAGTACGCCAAGGTTAGACAGTGTAGGCCTTACAACTGAATGTCCTCAGCATCTAATAATATCCTCAGTTACTTTGGAGCAAATACATCAGAGGCCTTGCACAAAAGCATTAACCTCATAGTGATGTTCAAAAGATTAAAAGGTATAGTCAGCTATTGCAAGCTAATTGTAAACTAATACACTTTTTGTCAAAATCACTAATTATCTCCTCGCATTCTGCTAGCTTACCTTTCTCTGTGCATGCTGAAAAAAGAATCCAGTACTTCAACACAGCCCTGGCTCCATAAATAGCAACATAAACAATGTGAAGTTTAGATTTTAGCTGAAAGTTGTCAGAGGTTTAAATAATGACAAACCCTGCCTTTAAATGTAACTTTAAAGTGCCACTATAATTTAAGTGGCATTGTTACTTTGTATCATCCTCTGCTAATACCTAGTATTTCCCCAGCTGCATATTTTTAGGTCCATTTTAACGTCTTAGAGCAACCCATCAATCCTCCGCGGCAAACTCACTGCAGTGGGCAAAACACAGCCGAGCAAAAATAGGCCATGACAGGGTGTCCACACTGAGACTTTACACAGCAGATCCCACATCCAATATTCATCAAAATTCAAGCTTTTAGTCCATCTCAGGGCTTATGTAAGACTTGCCACAGTCTGTCTTGCTCCACAAACAGACAGACAGACATACAGACAGACACACACACACAAAAACCACTCGCTTCAAATCAATCCATTATAGTGTTGTGCAGATGGACTACCCGACCATTGGTGTGATGGCAACTCAGCGGTTGCTGGGCAATCAGCCACGTCGAACACATACAGTAAAGTCACCCACAGAGCCATGTAGAAGAATGTCATGCCAACAGGAAGTTCGACATTTTCAACTGTCACATACCGTTACTCATGGAGACGCAAAACAGTTCCAGGAAGTGCTTGGTGGGCAATTTGAATAGATAAATACACACAACTGCAATTTTTGGTAAATAGTATTTGCGGCTAACTTCCGGTAACTGTTACGAGGTTCCACGATCTGCCATTGCTGTGAGACAACGGCCCATTGGAGTGTCTCTGAGACCCCAGTAGGTCACCGCAGGTTCTGAAACCCTGCCAGACATTCCACTGGTACATGTGGCTGGGTTGCCGTAGTGACCGCCCGGGCTGGCTCAATCTAGCCGGACCGCTGCAACGTTGCGGATGTGTGTTAGCGGTGGGTGGGCAAACTTTTTTTTTCATTCCATTTCGTGTTTCCCGCTGTTGTGCTGTCACAGAGGCTATGGTGTACCAAACATTCACTGGATCCAGAACGCAGTCTATTCATCAGGTCTGGGGATATCCTGTGTGCATGGCTCGACTAGAAATGTCTTTGTTTGCTTCTGCTGTCCCAGAGGATTCTGACAGGGATGCTAACCGTGACAGTAGCACGGTCAGTCTAATATTGTAGATATGTGCATAAATGAACAGTTTAAAAAAATAAAAATAAAAAAACACAAATTGAAAGCACATTGAACTGACGAACACGGCAATGAGGAGTCAGGATGTTCTCTAATGTGTGGTACCATTGGCGTTTTAGCCTGTATTAGTGTGATATTGTGGACTTTGTATTTATCTGTTAAATTGTATGTCTTCTGGACCGTGTGGGGGTCCTTAGTAAAAACTTTGATTGATTGACTGACTGACTGAAATCAAGACAGAGGTGTTTAGCAGGGTTATGGAATGCAGGGATATTTACAAACTCATAAAGGACATCAAGCACAAGAGCGCAACAGCTTAGGTGCGAATTCTCAGATTATGACAGCGGGGATTTGAACACCAATTTCTAACATTTCAGCAATGTTCCATCTGATGTGCCCAAAAGAGCGTTTCTGCTGCTGGTGGCTTTAATGTATTTATGCTTGGAAACCAAAGTCAAATCATTATAGCAGGGTCACAGAGGTTGAAAGGGCAATAATAACACATGGATAATTGGTCCTCAGTATTGATTGAAAAATGTGACTTTATAGTTTTCTGATATATACTTTCTGGTATGAATGCATTTTTTAAAAGAATCTGAATGAACCTGATCTGATAATTACATAGCACACAAACGCATGACCGAAAGAACGGGGAAGGGGAAGTTTGGGGTCCTTTGCTTGAGCTGCTGCCCCCGCGACCCGACTCCGGATAAGCGCATGAAGATGGATGGATTGATGGATGGATTGATGGATGGACAAATGCAGGACTGGACTGGACATCTTAGCCTCCTACAGTACAGTACAGTTTGTTGAAGTGCTATAACCTCATTTGCATTACTGGCATGTTTACAAAACAAAAGCAATCCTGTGTCTCCTCAGCTCAAGAACACCCTGTGTTAATAGTCATTCCTCAGATTCATATTTTCTCCCAGAGATAAGAACACTTATTCCTGTTCATACGGCATCTACACAACTTCAACAAATGGGTCACCAGGGTACATGTGGGGAAGTCTGTTTTGTTTCCATTTCTTTGCTTCTGATGTGGTTATATTGTTCCAGACAGGTGACACCGGTGTAGCTTTTGAATAGCTGGGTGTGGGAAAAGAAAAAAAAACTAGGCTCTCTTTATGTCTGCGTTGCTGCCATGTTGGCAGGCCTGTTCTTGTAGTGGATCAAAAAAAGGCGTGCGCTGCCCACGGCGTGTTCAATTGGTACTGGTGTGATGACCTCATAGTGGGATGCACTCCTGTCCTTGTGCAAAGTGATTAAAGGCTTAAAGTATGTGTACATAGACTCACGTAAGCAGGCAGCCCGGCAATCAGGCAGAAATTCAAACACATGCTGTCCCGAAGGTGCATCCAGTACATTCACAAACATTGACACACGCACACAAACAGGATAGCTAGTTAAAGCTTGTAATTTCACCCGCACTCAAACATCCTACTTGGGTCAGCAGTTCATCCCTGTGCTTTACAGTATGTTGCAGTTATACAGAGGGTGGTCTGCCTGCCTGCCTGGCATTCTATGGATTCACATCCTCACATGGCCCCAGTGAGTGAGTCACAGAATTTGGCCTCCGTACTTGAACTGAAATGTCTCACCGCCGCTCTGCAGAAACTTGCTGCCTTTATTTCTCAAGGAATCAACTTGTTCACCCTGGAAGCAAGTTTGCTAAACGTTAGCATAAAATACTTAATATTCACTTTAATGTTCATAATGAAAGAAAAACAAATGTATGTGAGTCACTATGGGCCTTCATGTACGTACGTTAGCGAGCGCAATGTAAAAGTGAGCGCAGCCAGACCGCAGATAGCGCACGCTGTGCCATCACATTTTACGTTAGATGCACTAAACTTGTGAATGATTTCGTAATCTGCGCTTGGCACCGCCCTCTGAACTAGGCGTTAACACGGCGGTTCCAACAATATCCGTATATTGCTGTGCCCGAAAGCAATGGAACTCTGAAAAAGAAAAGAAGTCTAACGATCATGAAGTAGACCTATTTATAAATAGCCTACTTGTCTATATGTATCGTCAAACCTAAAGATAACAGGGGCATAATCCTACCCCAAAATAATTATGTTTGGGTGACTATAGCCTATAAAATGTAAATGAAAGAAGTAAAATATATTTATTTTAACACCACATAAGCAATGACATTTTTCAGCACGTCTCTCCATGGCCTGTGTATTCATCTTGCTTAAATGGTCATCTTGCTGTTGCTTGCTTCCCCTATTCAAAGAAACGCGCTCACTGGGATAACACCTGCTTTTCAGAGGCGGAGAATTTTCACAGCAAAACTGACTTGAGTTTTGTATCGCAGTTTTAATACATGCAACGATGATATGTTATCACAATATATACCACAAATATAAAATCAAGTTGACTATATTCCTCCATTTATTTCTGATACACATTCAAGATGATGAGAGGGTATAAACACAATGGCATTAGTTTATGTTATATTTAGCTTTTGGATACACTGCCTAGCTTTAATTATATTGAAGGTGAATTAATTTATAACATGTCCAAGACACATTTTAATATGCTACATCCTAATCCTTGTTAAAAATAGGGGTGCACGATATATCACATTGCGCAATATCAAAAATGTTGCAGGAAGTGCAATATTCAGTTTATTTAGTGGAGCTGCGTCCATTTGCTGTTTGGCTTAGTTGCGTTTGATTTAAACAGAATGTGTGGCTGAGAAAGCTAATGACATAATAGAGATGGAAGAGTGAACATTAGTAGGCAAAAATAATGACTCTTCGATAGTTTGGAATAACTGTACTGAGTCTAACATGACATGTCAGTTGAAAATGTGTTGTTTTGATATGTTATGAATATATTTAGATGCATTTTCCCATAACCTTTGTGTTTTTACTTATGTTAAAAATATCTAAATAAATATCAATATTGCAATTTTCATGATTAATACCGCAATATCACATTTGATCAATATCATGCAAGCCTAGCGGAGACACTCAGGATAGTCTCTAGGGCATAACCTATGTTCAACCCTTAATGTTCTAACGGAAGATAAAATACAAAGCAGCCTTTTGCCTCGCACGAGGGGTTCTCATCCAAATCTGCAGACTATAAATTATCAGCCTGCCTTCCCAGGCAAATCAGTGGAGAGACAAAGCGCTTCCTTTATAAACCACAAAAAGACTGCAAGTGAGTGTGAATAAATGTATCATTGGCACTAAATCATAGAGCAAAGAGGCTGGGAATAGATGGAAATAAATGTTCCATTTAATTCCATTTAATTGCAAACAGCTCTTAAACATGATTCTCAACCACTGTGAGAAAGACACTGCAATAACTGCAATAACCCTATGCGCAATAACCTACGCATAGGGTTTACGAAGGCAAGGTAAGAAAGGATGGGCATAAATAATATTGTACTGTAGGCCTAAAGTAATTTACAATTTTATACATAGTCAATCATTTATGATTAGGAAAAATACATAGCACCTTCATGACCTCACTCCCACGGTGGCATCGTCCATCGACAATGTTTTACTGTAGACATCGTCCGATGCCAATTAGTAGACATCGGCCAACCCTAATAGACTACTCAGAACCCTAGCCTCTCTAAAGTATCTGTGTGCGTCTAATTTATTTTGAGTCATGCACCTCTTGTAAATATAGGCCAAGTAATTTAGTCTTTTCCCTTTATGTGGAGCAAGCTGAGTTTCTTGTTCTGACGGTTCTGGAGGTATGCAAGTTGCAACATAAGATTTAGACCAAAACACCTATCTTATCCATATTACAATTGTAGATGTGAAAATTTAGATGTAGGGCATGGTATTACAGACAAAGCATATTGTATTCGACAATTCCTCGTAGGGCTGGGTATTAGCGAGGACCACACAATACTATACATGAGTCACAATACAATACATCACAATACATTGCAATATGGGCGGAGCTGTGGCGCAAGAGAAAACTCTCTGCCCATATGAGCCTAAATTCCTTGGGAGACCCAGGTTCGAATACGGCCCGTGGTTAATGTTTCAATCCTTCCCTATATCTCTCTCCCACTCGCTTCCTGTATATCTTCACTGTCCGATCTCATAAGAAAAAGCAACAACAACAAAACACAAAACTATACAGAATTTACTGTACATTTACATACAAATGGCACTAAAAAAAACTTGATGTGCAACCCCTGGGACATCAGATTACAGTGATAACTCGGCAGACCAACTGAGTCAAAGATATTTCATTCAAACTTTCCATTCCAACATTTTAGATGTTTATATTTTAGATAACATCATATGAAAATAAAGTGCATGTTAAGTATTCTTCATGCATGTTAAGTCGCTGGCTGAACACACTGCTATATCTGTCTTGTGCAGTTTTGGACTGTAATATTATAACTTTTTCCAGTAACTAGTAGTGTAACTAATTACTTTCCAAAACAGTAATGATATTACAATTACTAATCCAAGCAATGTTGCGTTACAAGAACCAGATTTCTGGTCCTAGCAAACTTAGGGTAAGCTAACTGAACCAGCCTGTCCAATCATCTGGGTTGAGAGGCTGCAATCTTTTCACTGTGGCTGATTGTTGACTCCTGAGGTTAATTATTGTTCCAATAAAGAGGATTCAATTCTAAAATGAGCTGGCTACACAGGTTGTCATTGTTCGGAGGGGGCGAGACAGGGTAGTGATTGTGAAAGTAATATAGTAATGTAACGTAACTAATTACTTTTGATATTGTAATAAGTACTATTAAGTAAAATTAATATTGTTACTTTTTGAAAAAGGAATAATTAAAAAGTTACTTAATACCATCTGAGTAACTTGCCCAACACTGGTTATGTGTGCTGTAGCCTATACCTCCACCCATTACACCATTTGGGGCATTACAGTAACATGGGGGAAATATTGCGATAGAGAGCCGTACCTATTATTTTAGCACAGCCCTAATTCCTTATCAAGATACCGTGATTAAGAAAAGTCTTTCTGCGCAGGGCAAACACACAAACATTCACATGCACTTGATCTACTGTGTAAGTATTATGAGGCGAGCGGTTTCCAGTCTGACCCCTTTTAAGTACATATGAACTCATTAGAATGCCAGGTGTAACACTGCCCTTGCTGGAGAAGATAAAAACAACAACTACAACTACACACATGGGCACCAGCTATTTAGCCCCTCCTAGCCTATATCGGTCTGACTTTAAATACAGCTCACGAGCTGAGAGCTACCAACATGTAATCTAGAGCTGCCACTAGCCCCATAGCAACCGGCAACAAAACAGCCTTGCACAGAAAGAGAGAACGAAAGAACGAAAGAGAGAGAGAAAAATAAAGAGAAAGAGAGAGAAAGATCGAAAGAGAGAGTAGGCCACACGTGCACGTTATCTGGTGACAAAATTGTTTTTGTTTGTTTACTGAGCCAGAATAGGAAAACAGATGAACGAGACATCAGTTGTTGAAGTGAAACACACACACACACACACACACACACACACACACACACACACACACATGCGTGCACGCACACACAGCTATTGATAACACCACTTGTTGTTCGTGTTTCAGATGAGAGGGTGCATGCACGTCAGCTGTTCTGAGGTCAGTGTTCGCGGCACACCAAGATCACCCACACGGAGAGCCTGCCAAGATCTAATCACAGGAGGTAAGCGTCATTAGCTAATTGCCTGTGAAATGTTTGGTGTCTGAGGCTTTGACAGCCGGTATGCAGAAATTCTGAAAAAGAACTGGCGTGGGGGTACACAACAGGTAGACTAGCTGGCCCTCAGCTCCACAATCACCTCCAAAGACTGGGTCATTAGTTACGACGAATACGAACGCACATAAACGCATCCAACAAGAAACCCAAGCAAGGTTCCTTCACACGGATATTAACACTTTTTAGTCATTAATGCCGACACTTCTATCACGGCAATGTTCATACACACAGAAATATGTAACTGACAGTATATCTAACAGTATGATGTTGCAAGCATGGTGCTATTTGCATTATGACAGAAGTAGGGAGGATAAGGGAAATACAGCCCTTATTTTTTATAACTTTTATTTGATTATTTTAACCATTTTATATTGCCTATGTTTTTTTTTCCTTTTGGAAGTACAACTGTGCATGTATTCTCTCTGTATAGCACTATGAGCTGGAACTCTTGTATGAAGTGTTATACAGTTAAGTTCATTATAATAATAATAATAATTATTATTATACAACCACAAATATGAAGGCCTGCATGCTAGTGTCAAGTGCAAACACACACCAGTGTTGCTCTTGACTCTCCAGACAGCTGGTAAAAAGCCCGCCAAAGAATCCGCGCTGGGCATGTGCAGAATGTAGATCACATTTAAAGCTTTATAAAGAGTCTGCCAAACCACCATGCCTGCGATGCAGCATCAATCACACACACGCACACACACAGGCTCATATTACTCTACATGTCAGGAGCCTCCACTTAAATCCATTATCCTCATATTAAACTATAAATTACTACCTATTTCCTTAACTAACCTTATCTGAACTATGCATGGTCTAACCCGATCAGACTGTAAGTGTCCTCACATACGTCTTGACGCGACTCTGTGGCTCCAAGGTTCAAAACTGTAAATGGTTCTAGTACACAGCAAGGTGCATTCAGCACAATGTATACAGTACAGAACCGTAAAGCAGGGTTCAAAACATATTGCAGATTATGTTATTATGTTAAGTTACCCACAGATTAACAATAAATATCGGACATTCTCTCTGAACCTTATGGACGATTTCGTCCGGCACTTCAGTCAGGTCGGCCTGAGTTGTAGAATGTAAAAGACTAAACTGACTCAGATGTGTTGAAATGTCTGCTGTCGCTCGGAAGTGATTTCTCTTTCTTTCTTCACAAAAGCCTGAACTGAACCTGACCCGAATGCAGCAACATGAGCCTGTGGGGGGGGGGCACTTGAAGATGTGCAATGCTTCATCTGTACACGGGCGTGGCTGGCTGTGGCTGTGCTGAGGTGTTTTAGCACGGGCCGACTGCTGTGCGTTTCTCTGCCCAGTTTCACAATGTGCAAATGTCTTCATAGCTTAGGAGTGAGAAATGGTATTTGCTGGGAAGTATATCATAATGTGTTGTTTCCAGACCCCTTTCGGTTTGTTCTTTATTCACAAAACGTTCAGTAAAGATGAGAGGAAAAAGGAAAGACAGGCTTTAAGATACATGATTACTGGCCACAGTCCAATCCTCCCTAACATAGACATCATGGAATTTACACACTCTCTCTCCCAAGACATACCATGTCTACAACTTTATCAAGATGAGAAAAAGTCACTTTTACTGATCCTATAATTCGGCTTGATATAGTCCTAGAAATTACCTTCAATAAGCAATAAGACTTGTCAGACAGACTTGCTTGTAGCCATTGTGCTATTTTAGTTTTGTGTACAAACTAATGTCTATAATTTGCATGTCCTTGTTATCATGCAAATCCCATTCTACTTTTAAACACACAAACAAAACAACACCCCGTGCTGTGGTTACGGAGGTTACGACTTCCTCTTCCACCCTTACCGGGCTCTGCAGAATCTGTGTCACGCGTTTCTTCTGCTCCAGCACGTTGAAGTCCTGACGGAGGTCGGGCGACATGTTCCGGGTGCGGAGGTACTCTGGGTCGCTGTTGACCCGGTCAAAGTAGCGCTCTTTGGTCGCCCTGCCGCCGGGTGGGGGAGGGGTGGTCACTACCACCCCCTGACGGGCGTCCGTGCTCATGCCTTGTGGGGCCTCGTTTGTCCGCTCCCTATAGCCCACTCTCTGATCCTCACCTGGAGAAGAAACCCATTTCAGCAGGTTAGATTATGCCCAGGTAACGCTCAGCCAAACATTTTAGAATGACAGACATTCAGAAAGGTGAAGCATTGTGATGTATTTCAATGGAAGCATAAATGGAACGAGGGTGCATGCATACGTCAGCTGTTCTGAGGTCAGTGTTCTGTGTTTCAGATGAGAAGCAAAAATGGAACGCTTCTGGTCTCTTAAGTGGGCTTGTCACTAATGGCATTTTGCTGTGGAGGCTGACGTAAGCAGCGTCCAAACCTATATACTGTAGTTCTATGGTCCAGACAGCTAAATCCACCATGTATGGCCTGAAACAAACTCAATTTACCCCCAAAACAGTTTGCTGCAGAAATACAATTTCTCCTCAGATTGATAGTAGGTACTCAATTAATTAATTCATTGAATATATTCAAAATACCCAAAGTGAAATAATAGGCAATATTATGGTGATATCCATATACCTTACAATTGACTTGCATGGAATGCTGGGGTCATTCTAGTCCGCATGCTAACTTAGATTATCATGTGAGCAACCCTTTAAAAGGTACAGTACAGTAATAGCTATTGTAAGCTAGTTCACCAAATATCTCCTTGCAACCTGCTTATTTAAAAAAATGATCAAAGTGGTGTAAACCACACAAAGCAACAACGACAACAACATCATAGTCTTCGCAATGTGTTTCCAATGTGCGGGGCGGAGCTTCTAATGGAGCATATGGCATTGAAGGGAAAGGTGTTTTGTTGGAGTTCAAATTTAGCAAGCATTCTCTAGCATGACTTGCTTCTTTATGATATTTATAGTCTCAAATGGTTCCACAAGCCAGACATTTAGCCATACATGTGAAATGTATGCTGTACAGCCCTTTCAGACTGCAACGTGATTAGGACTATATAAATAAAATTGACTTGACTTGACATTTTACACTGGCTACGTTGAGCAAGCTAGTTTATGGGTGTGATTAGGAACAATAAAAAGGGAGATTCCCTTTATAGGTGCCAAAAAGACAGTGTATAAAACCTTACAGAACTTGGAAACACAACGCCAGACATTATGTGTATTTGAAATCATGGTATATGCTATATAACTAAATTGCTATAAGAAAAGGAGCTGTATTGTGTGCAGCAACATAGCATAACATGGGACTGGCACTATCTGGCACTGGTTATGTGGCATGCCAGTCAACACTATCAAGACAGCAGTTGGACAGATGCCAGGTACAACCGCAGGTTTTGAATCTGACCCTGGCCATATGCACTCATTACAAAGCTGTACCTATCAGCACTGAGACGCAGCTACAAAGTAATCACAAACTAGATTTGCTCCTATACTTGATCATAGTAGTGACAGAGCGGGAACACATTTTGGCTTTGTTGACCCATTTAGGTCATATCTGGGTGGGGACAGTAGGTTTAGGGCAGGGCAGGGCAGGGCAGCCAGCACCAAACACCAACAAAAGTGTGCTGTAACAACAGGCCTAAATATTACCGTCTCAATACACCTTGGTGGGGCAGCCATGCAATGCGATGAGGCCCGCTAAGAGATACAGTGTAAAATGTGGAATATATGCTGGCAGAACATAACAACAGTACGGATGAACAGAGAGATTGATTGACACACGGCAGAGAGTAAAAACCCTTCCAGGGTTCTTTCCCAGCAGAGGAAAGAACTCTGTGTGGGGCGGGGCATGTTGTGATAGATGGTCCTGGTCTAACAGAGAGATAGTCAGGTTTCACTGCATCTGTTGTTATAGCTCAGCTACTGAGGGCTTTTGTTTCACCGTAAGCAGGAAACTACCTGTGCGTGTTCCTTTGTTCTCCTGCAGCGGTCTGCCATTTCACAGCCATGATACCTTTCTGCCATTGACACAGTATAGTGGGAAAAGGCCCCACCGTTGTGCCACGCGACGCTAAGCTCTTCGTGCAGGTCAAATGCCACTTAAATGGATGGCCCAGATTACAGGATGACACCGAATGAATGACACACACAAATGCACACCGCAGTGTGAATTGGCTACAGCAATCTGCTGTACTGTAGCCGTACCAATTACAGTTAACACACACAATAGGGTATTATAGCAATTTAGAATAGTAAATTATGAAACAAAACTGCTAAGCTACTAAGTGTTTGCACATGTGTTTTTGTTTTAACAAAACAAGCTCCATGCCAATTAAATGAAAGTAAAGGACATTTAAAAACACAGTAAAACCAAAACAAATAAACTACCCTTCCTATATGGTCTAAAGTGTTAATCTAAATACATCTAGACGCCTCTCTCTCCCTTTCTGAACCTGATCCTCCAACTAAAATCTGAAAACATCAAACATTTAAGTGAAAACATTAAATATTAAACATTTAACTGAGAACATTAAAAGTCACCAAAACAAAACCTCTGCTCCCTTTGGAGTAGAAGTGCCTGTTACATACTGTAACCATGGAAACCCTACCCTGGAAAAGTCTGAGTTCATGAGACCCAATGTGGTGGGAGGGGTTCAAAATCCAACATGGTCCAAAGGCAACAGCTGCAACCTCCCAAAAACAAAATGTAAACGGTGATTCCCACCGCCCTCAAAACGCACGAAGCCAAACCTCACACACCCACATTTCCAAAATACACGGCCGCATTTCCAAACTCCACCTCCACTGTTTACACCGCAAGCTCAGCCAGAGACATGAGACAAGCTCTAACCACAGGCCGCCAGACACACACAACTTGACAGATTCACAAAATATATCCTCCCAGTCCGTTAGCTTACCTCACGTGTGAGCGCTGAAAAAACAATCAGGAACTTTCTACGCAGCCCTGGCTCGGTAAATTGAAACATAAACAAAGTGGCGAACACCGCTCACAACAACAACGCCCTTGACTTAGCAATGCGCTTTAACATGTGGTGGGCGGAGCTTGTGAGGGAATTTTTTTTGTGTGGTGTGAGCTTGAAGTTTGCAAGCGTTCTCGAGAATGACTAACCCGGTCTTTAATGTCACGTGCCAAAACCCCCATTAAGGCTGATGTTTCAGAAGGAGCCCTAGCAGTATCCTAGCCACGCCCTGAGAAATCAATATGGACGCTCCTCGCGCACACACCATAACGACACGGTCACAGACAGTGCATACGAAGAAGGACCATAAAGCGCATCACAGGGCCCATGCAAACCCTTCAAAGTACTGAGATACACAAGACATTTGCCCTCCATTGACAGCAGTGCATTTTAAATGACCCAGACTCGACAGGGCCAGATCTATAGTATTTGGAGAGGAGTGTGAGACAGCCTGAGGCAAGGTGACCCTGACCTCTCTCACCCTATGTCCCATACTGGACCCCCCCCCCCCCCACCCACCCCCCCACCGGTCTTGCCTTGCCATTGGTGCAGGAACAATGTGGTGTTATTGGCGGGTAACCTGTCAATCAGGAAACTTTTTTGTTTTAAAGCTTCTTCTTGCAAGGCAGGAAAGTGTAGCGACAGGAAGCAAATGGGAGAGAGATATTGGGGGTGATTGGGAAATGACCGCGGGCCGGATTCAAACCCAGGTCTGCCAGGTCAGGGAGTTATCACCCGCCAAACCCCATATCAGGCCACTCTTGCCACATCGGGAAGTCAAGGAATGACTTGTGTGTCTCATCCAGCCATAGTAACGTTACAACTGCCTCTGTTGACTAACTATGTCATCAACCCAGATTGCATTACGCATACAAAACCTAATTGGTATTATGGATTAGGATTTGTTTTTGTTTTGTTCATTTTCATAATGAAAAAAAAAATGTAATATTAAGGTTAACACTAACAGCATGAAATATGAGAATTTTTTATTAACCACACCTGTGGTTCAAAAGATTTGGGTGTAAAGGGCAGATGTAAGACTGTGTAAATGTTTAACCATCCCATGAAACATATCCAAGTTCTACGGGTTTGTTAAATAAGAATGGTCCTGTTTGTATTTGGCGTTATATGGCTAGTTCCTTCTTCAACCCTTATCATGGTAGAGGCTTAAGCAATCACACCCATAATTCAACTGGGCTCAATATTTACACCTGGACCTGTGCCAGAGGAGCAGACTGCCACACAACTCAACTTTATCAGCAGACGACTAGCTAATCTCAGAATGAGGCCGTCTAGTTTTTCTTTTTTTTCCTTCTTCCCCGAATCGGTCTTGCCTTTTGACCTGTATGCAGTAAACTGCCAAATGTGAACACAAAAAAATAGTAAAAACAATAGGATGCAGCATTATATACTGCATAAATATGCATATAGACGCTGCATGTTCATAACACAGAAACCCCTCCTCTAATTGCCGCATCACGCTTCAAAGCACGGACGGCTATCTCTACAATAGCTGCCCCCCCTAAAAATAGACAAACTGCTATTTCAGTCATCTTTCAGGGGTCACAGAAAACAATACCAGGAAATAAACTGTACATTGGCTAATTATATCGACACGAGCATACTGTAGGCTCGCACACATTCCCGTATGTAAATGGCACAAAAACAAATGTGTCGTAGAGGAAGGTTAATTCCCTGTCCAAACATGCTAGAGAGGTGCATAGTGCATCGAGACAGCCTAACTAAGACAAATGCCCCGCGGCTTTTGTTATAAAGCCTTCAGAGGTTATGAGACAGGCCACACTACTTCTGAGAGCACAGACTCTGTGGCAAGTGTCAGTGATTCACTTTGTAAGAGATACGCAGTTGGCTTCACATTTCTGATTCTGGTTCCAATTCGGTCTCTTTTTAAATCTTTAAAAGTTTGTTTGTAGTGTAGGTTTTACATTCAATACTTTTTGTCACGATTGATAATTGTGAATTTAAACAAAAAAAACTTGTTTGACTTTGTGTAGCACGTTGTGCTAAATATGTGGTGTCCTTGCTACAGTAGTACTGAACCAGTAACCTCAGATGAATGAATATAAAATCCATTGAGTTCTATCTACCTTTGCACGTCTTTGTGACAACATAATAATAACCAGGACTTCTTCTCTGTTGTTCATACTTGGTTTACGGCTACGGTCAGCCAAGTTAACCCGTAGAAATCAAAACCATGAGTGACGTGTGTACACCAACACGGAATTTCCCCAAGATTACAAGCCTTCAAAGAGATTACAACCTTTTTATCCACGCTCTCTCTGCCTGAACTGAGCAGTAATCTCTTACTGGAAATTACTCAAAAGCCGTTTGTTCCCAAAACCATAGACCGTAGAGAAGATACTGAGAGGAATCCTGTACCGGAAAACAATACATCACCACTGTCCATTAAAATAACAAACCGACCAACCTTGTACTTCCTCCTTCAGTCAGGGAATGGGGTTGAATGAGCAGTCGTAGTATTCAGCAAAAAACATGTCTCAGTCCCTCACCAACACACACACAATGTGTCCGCGCTCAAATTCCAACACAGCCTGCCTTTCACAGAGGATTTGAGAAAACCAGTCCGGCCACTAATTCCCCGCGGCTTCACGTGTGTTCAATAGATCACTGGTGGGACAGTGAGCTGCGTTCCTCCATATTCCTGCAAACGCGACACCTCAGATCAGGCCTCGCATGACGGGACAGCCCAACAGCTGCGTTTGTGTGTGTGTGTGGCAGACTGGGATGTGGGTGTGTGTTTGTGCGCGTTCCCGGCAAAATGTGGGCGTGTGTTTTTGTTGGAAAAGAAGCTAGAGACCACGTGATGCAGGCTTAATCTTCTGCTCACTGGCACACACACGCACGCACACACACAAAGCTGCACCAATCAGAACTCAGACTCTTAGACACAAAACGCCCCTCCTCTCTCTCTCCCTCCCTCTCTCTCTGACCTTCCACATGTCTAATCATTTATTCCTCTAGCTCAATTATTTTTATTCTTACTTTCTTTCTCACATTTCAGTGCCCCTTAGCGCCCTCTCTGTCATATCTCCCATGAGCCCCCTCTCCTCCACACAGGTCAGCTAAGGCCACTGTGTTAAAGGTCAGCGTCCATTTAGGGACTCTGTGGGGGTGCCTCGGTGTCGCTACGGCAACCTGTTGTAGCAATACGTGCATGGCTTTGAATACAAACTCAGTGTGGCACAATACGCCCCTGTCGTAAAACACAACAAAGAGAGAGACAGAGAGACAGAGAGAGAGAGAGAGACCGAGATAGATAGACCGAGATAGATAGATAGATAGACCGATAGACCGATAGACAGATAGATAGATAGATAGATAGACCGAGACAAAAGGGTCTAGCTGCACAAGGACACTCTGTGGCAGGGGCACTTTCGGGCATGTGGGCGGAGCAGGGGCACTCTCAGGCCTGTTGGCGGGGCTTTGAAATTCTGTTCGTAATATAGGCTAATATTGAGTTGAGTCCAAACTGGATTGTCTGTGGGTAATTATAGAATTAGGGTGACACTAGTCAGCCTTATGTATATGAACAAAATGTATGCAATACTACATACGCAGTGGGGCACTAGTTAAACTACATTTCTGAGTAGCGCGGCGGTAGGGGCGCTGTTTTCTGAATCAAATAGCTTTTCAGTAGCGAAGCTCTTTAATTGATCAAGTAGCGCGGTAGCGTCCACAGAAGCTACATTTTCCCAAGCATTTCTGAATCTGCAGGCCAAGCTTGTCTGATTCAACTGCTAAGAATCAATACGTGATGCCATCACATACACGGACTAGGCTACATGTGTAGCCGACAGAAGCACTTCTGTATGACGGTGATGCGTAGACTTATCACTGCGCTGATGCCTGAGACTTTGATGTAAGAGATTGAGGGGGAATAAAGACAAGACTGTTCATTAAACAGTTGAACTGAACAGTTTTCCCCTGTTTATTTGTTTGTTTGACTTACACTTTTGAATGTTGGTACAAAAAAATAGCTTAAATGTAGTGAACTATTTAACGCAGAGTAACTGGTAGCTCAGCTCACTACATTTTCAATGTAGCTTGCCCAACGCTGTACATACGTTAGTTCATGGATTCTGCCAGGTGATTATTTCCTTCAATAATTCTTCATTAAATAATAAATTCTGTTTAAAGACCAGAATAAGTGGGTTATTATTCAGAATATACTGTACAATATAGTTCTACACATCACAAGACAGTTTATGAAATTGTCATGACAATCCAGATGTATATAGACTTGTATATAATTATGTAGTCAAAATAGTGATGTTGAAAATTGGGGAATTAAATAACTACTTTGGTTTATGGCAAATACGTCTCATTAAATTGTTGAATACCAGACCAAACAGTGTCAGTTCCCTTGGCCCCGCGTACAGACCACACTACACAGAGTCTATGTTTGACCGTAAACACAATCTTCTGTCATTGAGAGGAATTGTGATGACTTTTGCTACAGTAATAAAAAACAATGGGCAAAATATGATTAATATTGTGTTAACTGTAGCACAGCATCTGCAATTTTCTTTAAACTGCATCAACATGACGGAACACTATCACTTGTGCTTGTTAAAATACATGAGTATAT
>JAODLL010064287.1:0-17502 GCA_026546735.1 Forbesichthys agassizii
TGCTGGGGGCGCTGTCTGGTGCTGAACCGGTGGCTCGGCGTGGTCTGCTGCCGGAGCGGCCGCGAACCGTGACACATTGGATCCCACAGAGTGTATTGTTTTTACCAAGAGATAAAGGGGGACAGGAGTTAATTCACTTGGAGAGTAGGAAAGTAGCTTTTAGATTACAGTTTAGTCAGAGATTTTTGTATGGACCCAACAACCTGATATGGAGGCAGGTATCAGATCTTATTTTGAGGCAGATTGGAAATTTGTGCTTGGGAAGAGCACACTTTTTTTACTAAGTGTGGTGGTTGTAGTCATGGGGGCATTCCCCCATATTATACAAGAATAATTGATGCATGGACACTGCTAAAACCTTTCAGGATGGAACAGAATATATCCCTACATTGGTTGCTAGAAGAGCCAATACTGTTTGGATCAAGGCTGGACATCACCCTGACCAAAGCTCAAAGCCTAGAGGACAGATTAATTAAAGCAAGAATAGTGACTGTAAAGAACCTGAACTGGCAGGTAGTGACTGGGACAAAGTCCCAAAAGAAAATACGATCAATGCGGATTGTTGGTCAAATGTTGGGAAAAGTTTAGGCAGGCGATGTCAGAAGAGGAAACGCAACGATTAAAGAGACTGGACTACAGGATTTAAAAGTCTGATGGACACTTATCCTTTTCCGAACATGATAGTTAGTTTGAACATAACAGAAGGGGAGCAGAAGTTAATTGCAATGATTGTCAGGGGGCTAACAACAATAAAACGTTGACCAAAAGTGTAGGTGATTTACAATGGAGAATACTACATGGCATTATTGCTGTCAATGCTTTTATATATGTGCTTAATTCAGTAGTGCAGAGTCATTGTCCCTTTTGTTTGGAAAGAGAGACGATATTTCATTGTTTTGCCCATTGTTGTTGATATGTTTAATATATTGACTTCTCTGTATGGTTTATTTGAAGAAGTTTTTTAAAAGCGTGTTTTAATTTTTGGTATTGGTTATTCTAAGAAAAAGAAAAAAAAGTGTCAATTGTTAAAGTTTTTGATTGGGCAAGCAAACTGAGAATAGAGACTGAACAAGATTAAGATGTGTTATTAATGTTCAAAGGGATGGTGAAGGGTAGATTAATGCTAGAATATACTATTTCTAACATGGTGGGTGATGTACGGGAGTTCAAGAGGGTGTGGGATTATAAAATCTGTCACGGTTCGCGACCGTGCTCGCGCTCGACAGCGCCGTTCGGGAGTATCAGCGCTGGACAGCGCCCCTGGGCCATCCTCAGCGCAGTGATTACTCTCCACGCAGGAATGCGTCTCCTCATTTCCTGCGCAGAGGTTCGTATACCACTCACCCCTATCAGCGGGTGCCAGTTTGTTGCATCTCAATCCATGAAGCACTTACCAGCGACCTTTTTCGAAGGAGGAAACCCTCTGTCCTGCCTGACGCCTCGCCTCGTTCGTCTGCTGCATTCTACCCGTCTCATCCAGCTACAGCCCTGGACACGCTGAGGTACAGCCACGTCAAGCTGCATTCCCTACCCGTCCAACACCGTTTGTTTGTCCACATACACGGAGCAGGCCAACCGTGTATTGTGTCGTCCTGTGTTAAACCTCATTAAAGAAGCCTTATACCGCCTCTCTGCTGTCTGCCTGTCTGTTTCTGCGCTTGAGTCCCTCGCCACACACGAAGCCTGACAAAATCGTTGGTTACGGTGACTACTGATGGGATTATATTTTGTATGAAAACAAAAGACAGTGCTTTTATTTAATTTAACCATAAAATATAAAATACTGTTGTCTAATTAAAGTGCTGTTAAAACTTAACTATCTCTCACTCTTTCCCTCCCTCTCTCCTCTTTCTCTCTCTCCAACTCTCTTTCTCTCAGATCATCTGTTGTCTGACAGCTTCGTAGGCCAGGACATCGACTCCCCGGGTGTGAGCCGCTTGCATAACAACAACCTGTCGCCACAGAGACGCTGTTTTCCCATAGCCCCGCCCCCGTCCCAGGAGACCGCATCCACGACCAGCGTGTCTCAGGCCCCGCCCCCACCAGGCCCCTCCAAACGCAGGCTCTCAGCAGAGCGCAGCCTGTCTTCAGAGGAGCCCCCCGGCTCCAGTGGGCTGGCCAAGCCAGCCAGAGTGTACACCATCAGCAAGGAGCGGGGGCAGGCCAGTGAGGACACCCTGGAGCTGGAGGTACTGAAGGATCCCAGGGAGCAGCCGGCCCAGGCTGCCGCTGCCCACAGCCATCACCGTGGCAGCCATCACCACGGCAACCATCACGAGCATCACAGAGGCATGGCGCCATCACAGCAGCCACTGCAGAGCTCGGGAAGCGCTCACAACATCGGCGACTGGGGCGTGAGGCGCGGTGGCTCGCGGGACGACTGCAGCCCCGACTGTGTGGCCTGCATCCGGGCCCCCTGCCAGAGCCAGCGCTCCCTGGAGATGGACGCCTCGCCACAGGACGGGGCCCGCCACCACAAGAAGCTAGAGCGCATGTACAGTGAAGACAGGACCTGTGACAGGGGTACATGTTCACCTACTGTACATACAGTATACATGCTGCTGTATGTAGGTCTGACACATTAACCATTCACAGTACTGCTTAACTAAAGCCCTTCACTTACAGTCCTGTCATTGAGTATACTGTAGGTATTTCCCTGTAGCACAGCAGTGCTAAGGAGATATGGTAGCCATCACTGAATACCTTAATGATAACAACTGAATACAATTAGAAATGGCCTTTGTATGGCCTAAACTGGAAAATGCCATATTGTGTGATATTGCATTGTGAATACAGTAAGTGATTACCTGAGTAGTGGATAACCATGTATCACCATGCCTGCAGATGACAGCCCTAACAGCTGGTTTCCAAAAGAGAACATGTTCAGCTTTCAGACCGCCACCACCACCATGCAGGCGTGAGTATGGCCAGAGTGATGACCACTCCACCATGACAGTATCACCATAACAGTACCACTACATCATGACAGTACCACGCCACCATGAGAGTACCACTACATGATGACAGTATTACCATAACAGTACCACTACACCATGACAGTATCGCCATGACAGTACCACTCCACCATGACAGTACCACTCCACCATGACAGTACCACTACATCATGACAGTATCATCATGACAGTATCACTCCACCATGACAGTATCGCCATGACAGTACCCCTCCACCATGACAGTACCACCATGACAGTTTCACTCCACCATGACAGTACCACCATGACAGTATCACCATTACAGTACCACTCCACCATGAAAGTACCAATCTACCATGAAAGTACCACTGCACCATGACAGTATCGCCATGACAGTACCCCTCCACCATGACAGTATCATCATTACAGTTTCACTCCACCATGACAGTACCACGATTACAGTATCACTCCACCATGACAGTACCATTATGACAGTACCACTCCACCATGACAGTACCACCATGACAGTACCACTCCACCATGAAAGTACCAATCTACCATTACAGTATCACTCCACCATGACAGTACCATTATGACAGTACCACTCCACCATGACAGTACCACCATGACAGTTTCACTCCACCATGACAGTTTCACTCCACCATGACAGTATAACCATTACAGTATCACTCCACCATGACAGTACCACCATAACAGTTTCACTCCACCATAACAGTACCATTATAACAGTACCACTCCACCATGACAGTACCACCATGACAGTATCACCATTACAGTACCACTCCACCATGACAGTACCACCATGACAGTTTCACTCCACCATGACAGTACCATTATGACAGTACCACTCCACCATGACCTAACCACTTCTCTAACACCACACACACACACACACACACACACACACACACACACACACACACACACACACACACACACTGACAGAAACCAGACTGTGTTTAGGACCTAGAGAACATTCCTTTTCCCCTACACAGTTTATTACCGTCTGAACTCACATAAAAAGCCCCCATCACAGCCTTTGGACTGGCTAATTATCACCTCTCACTTCAGCTAATAATTATGACCCATCCCCACACACACACATAGGTCTCCCACTGTGAGCCTCTGTGCCATCTTCTCCCACGCTGCACCTCTTATTCCTCACTTTATAATTTGCTCTTTAATCCTTCAGATGGGTGTCTACATCTCATCTCCACCCATCTCTTTTGGTCCTCCATGTTTACGCTGTCACTCCACGCACTGGCTCACATCATTTGAAACCTTTTTTTTTGGTTTAATATTTAATGTGCTGGGACCATGTTAATGTCTAATGTGCACTGCCAGAAAAATGTCCTCCTCACTTACACAATATTTTCAGTCGCTGATTGTAGTTTAGGAGGGTGCTAATGTGTCTCTCTCTTTGTCTATGTTTATGCTTTCATGGCTTCTTATCGACTGAACATGTAGAATATCGTGAGTAAAACGCACTCTTGCCACAAACCTTCCTTTCGTCCCTTCGTCTTTCTGTTGGTTAACATGCCTGTAACCCCTTTTCCTTGTGTGTTGTTATACTACTGTGCCCTACCCTGTGGTGTCCACCTACACATTGAACCTACACATCTGCTGGACTGAGTGTTTGAAGTTATACATTATGCATGAATTACAAATTACTGTAGACACTGCTGCTGCATATGGAAAACTGCAATCGAACACCGATCTCGTCGGCTGGATAGCATTCAGAGATTTGTGAACAATGAATAGGATATATAGCATTATATCATTAAAAAGTCCATACTGTAAATTTATAAGTGTATACATTTCAAAATTAATTATGTCAACAAATATGACCTACTGTATGTGTTTATTTAGCTATGGTAATTTGGAATTTTTTACTTATCTAAAAGGGTTGGTGTTTTTATTGATTTATCAGTTTATTCAGCCTGTATGAAACCAAAACAATGCTTTTAGTGTTAGTATCAAATAATGACAATATGGAATAAGCACACACAAATATTAATAACAATGACATTCTCTGAGCGCACCATGTGTCATTGACAGCAACAATATACCAGACAATACGATGATGAGGGTTTAGCTGACCCCAAACCTGCATCAGAGTAGCTCATCAACTGTCTATCTGTCAGCCATTAACCACAGAAATAATGACACAGCTCCATTTGTGACAGCCACTGTCACAGTGGATCCTTATTTCCCTTGACACAGTGTCACAGCCTCAGCAATGCCCTGTTGGGGGGAGGGGGCATGTATGCCCATGCTTACATGTACAGAAAAGATCAACTGACAAGAACAGGCATAGAGGACAGAATTAAAAATAATAATAATAATTTGGTTGTGACAATATACTTAGGTCACAAAACGAGGCGAAACACGATATTGGGTTTACGAAAACGAGACAAAATGAGACTTTAACACTATTTCAAAAAAATCTTCAATTACTGAAACAATTGTGTTTTCTTTCGTATTTGATTATTAAGAAGATTTTTTGAAAGGGCCCTGTGTAGTCTGTGAGTCTATAGGCTATGGGATACTAGGGTGACCACCAGATGTCCTAGTTTCAAAATGGGTGCAGTCAAATATCTGTGAAACACAATTGTTTTGATTTTCCCCACAAATAATCATCAATAACATATGCATCTGTGCTTCGTAAAGCAAGATCATGCAGGAGCAGAAAACACACCACAGTGAATAGCCTACCTACAGTATCAAATTGGGCCTGAATTCAACAGAGTGTTGTTATTAAAGCTGTACCACGAAGTGCATACATGTGACCGTGGATAAAAGTGCAGTACAAGATTTGAGGCTCCCGGTTTGGGGGTTTGAAAAGTTTGTCCCCCTAATGATAGGAGGAAGAAGAAATATGCAGATACTGCCTATACATTTTCTACTGTTGGTGTTCAGTGAATTGTCAATACCATAGATATTAAAATGGGGGTCAGGGGGTCTTCCCCCATAACAATTTGAGAATCAGCCACTTAAGTTTCTGCATTCTGATTAATTCTTATGGAATAATGTGTGCCTTCTTTGCATAAATATATGGCGGAAATTAAGATTTATTTAAAGGAAAACATTAAATACAGGAACCCTGGGACAATTCAAAATATATGGAATATAATGCAGTAAGGGTTATCAAACATAATGTAGCCCAATTTTCTGGTAAGCGTAGGCCTATTTCATATTTTAATACACAGGCTGGTGGGAAGTATATATGCATGTGACATATTCAAATAAGTAATTAATTATTTAAATGTAATTATTAACCCATTGATTTGTGTATGTCATATGGCAATGTTCAAAAGTTTATGCACATGATTTAGACTAATCTCTAGACTTAAAACAATAAGTCTACTACACATTTAAAACATTGATAAAATCTACTGGAGAATGAGACCTTGTTAAAGTCAAAATCACGGTTTAGCACTTCATCAGCATATAGCGTCCTTCCCGTCCCCTTGCATGTTTGGCAGAGCTTGTAGCAGGCTGCAAGTAATGTGTCAGCGCCAAATATGCTGGCGTAAAGCCAGCATATATGCGCAATGTGAGCATTAAACTATCTGTAACATGGGACATTGTTAACAACAGTCTGAACCAATACTCCATCGAGGAGTAGTAGGCATATTATATGATATTTAGTTGCTAGTTGTAACTGAATGATATTCAGTTACACTAGCAAGCGGGTTCAAAGAGCGGATTGAAACGCATATCTGCTACTCCGAACACGCTCGGCAGCCCCAATGTGTCTTTCATGTTTTTATTGGGGTGGACAAATACACTTATACTAAATATTGAGGGGGACATATCCCCTCCATTCCCCTGACATCTACGCCTATGGTAGGCTAAAGGCTCACGTAACTTTGCAGAGCCAATTACGAGCTAGTTTAACAATAGTCTCAGCCTCTTCCATCCATTAGCACTGCGTCACATAAGCAACTCTGTGCTGAATCTGTTACATATGGTACCTTAAGTACAGTAAGTAAGTTTCATTCTGTGAGCTATGCTTTTGAATACTTGCTTATAACATATGTTCACATCATGCTATAAACATAATGATCTCATAGACATCCTTTAAGCCTTTGACATATGGACACATTATACAGTGACATAGGTAACGTCTCTAAACCTTAGAATATACTGCTACACCTACTAATTTTACAGATTTATTTTATTTCCTGTCGATTAACTAATTCCTCATTCCCAACATCCGACGGTCATTGAGGTACTTACAGTAGTTGGTCGTCATGCATGTCAATCAAAATACCTCTCTTGTCAAGTCGGTGGATCTTGACTTTACATACAACTGGCTCTGCGAGACTATTGTAACAATAGTTTATTGGCATATAGCATAAATAAGGCTGAATAAAGCTAACAAGTAATTACATATACACATTTTTATCTACAAATATATTCGGAAATGGGTATATGCACAATAACTTTGGTAAATCCAAAACATAATTATGCACGTATTGCATAAGAACAGATAATATCTGACAAATGAAAGAGTGAAAAGATAAATGCGGATTGTGATTAGCTGCAATGCTGCCTGATTAGCCACGATGATGCTATCTGGATTTTCGGTATATAGAAATATAAACAAAATGTATGTTAAACAGGATAATTAACTAAAGAATAGGGTTGGCCTTTTGTACACCAGGTAATCAAAATTATGCCACACAAATGCTGATATTGCGAGACAGCTTTTCACCTCAATGAGTAATATTGTCATTTTTTTATCTCATAAGATGTCGAGGCACGAGATCTCGTCACACCCATAATAATAGACAATATAGACAAACAATGCTCAATTTATATGGCATGACCGCATGAAACATTTGTTAGTTAATGGTCTCTTGGTCTCTTCACTGGAAATCTCACTCTAGAAAAAAAAAGCCTTCTTACTGATGATGAATAAAAGGTGTCACTATCCAATGAGATTCATCCTTTCACACAAATTATTGGTCTCTCTCAGTATTTCTATCTTTACCTTTCTGTGATACTGCACACCTGTTTAAACATGTTCATCTTGGGCTAGGTTACTATAGTAACGCTGGTTTGTGATGTCACGCATTTGGCATTTCAATCTAAGCCAACTGTAAAACGAAGCACTCCCAGTCAGAGATAAGAGATGACTTCATCTTCTTCCACAGTCAATAATTCTATTGGATAAATGACATTGTTAGTTGCCATCAGCCGTACAAGGCTGCATATAAATGCTCTCATTTTATTTATGTGGACATAAACTCTCTGTCTTACAGCTTGCTATTAGAGCACAAAACATTTCTTTAACATGATGCCCACTCCCTCTGTCGGACTGTACTTCCCAGTGTCTAGCATGTGACGTGGTCCAAATTGTTGTGAGTGTGTGAGTGACGTCTTCACTGTCTTCTTGGGTGGATAACACATATTTGTGCTGCAGACTCTAAACTTCTCACTAACTATGAGATTTACTCCTCCTCACATTTACACCACCCACACAATCTTTGACATTTGTGCCTGAACCCTGTTGATAACGATGTCATCAAGCATAGGTCATGGCCATAGAGAGAAAGAAAGGCTTCACTGAAATAACGTGATGTGAATGAATGTGGGATGGTGGGCTTTTCAGAACACACAAAACAGCTAGCATCAGTCTGGCTTCACTGGGGTTCAGGCAGAAAGTCATTAGTCCCAGGACAAACGTAGCTCTTCGCCTTCATCCGGTTAATGCTGTGAAACGTCCCGGCAGGGCTTTCCGAGGCATTGCTGAGAGAAAAAGGCAAAAAAGGGAACAGGAAGCAGCTGCCGTGATGGAGAGGTACAGTGTCCTGGTCGTCCTGTGGTGTGCTTTGATGTCTCGCTCCCAGGTTAACCCTGTCCAACAAACCCAACCAGTAACCACTGGCGCAAATGACCGAAATACTGTATGACCCTTCCATCATATGCTCAAACATATTTAGGATAGACAATTGGGATCTCCTTATTTACTACCCCACTGTGGAGATATAATGTTGTTAATATTTTTCACAGAACTATTGTCTATACTGCTTACCATTTGAAAGGTTTTGTCTATTTTAAGATAATACACTTTGTCAAATTCATCAAATATCTCCTTGCTGAAAAAAGTATCTGTTATTTCTACACAGCCCTGGCTCCCTAAAAAGGAACATGAACAACGAACACCACAATGCATTTCAATGTGTGAGGCAGAGCTTCTCAGAAAGCTTATTTTTATATGAGTTTGAAGTTGGCAAGTGTTCTCGAGAATGACCTGCCTATTAAAGGTGGATGTGTTACATATTAGAGGTAGGGTCGTTTTTACATGATGGATGATCACAATCACAATCTCTCTTCTTGTAAGTGAACCTGGTAAGCGTGTTTGTCACCCATTTCTCTGAATTCATCTGCCTTTAATCTGAGATCTTTCTCTGGAGCATCTCTTTCCAGAATGATTATAGAGTGCTTTTATATACATGATATCTTATATATCCCATATCTGGTGCCTCTTTCTTGGCAACAACATGTGGTAACAACGTGTGGTCAAAGGGTGAAACAAATCACAGCTCACTTTCAGCCAAGACTGGAACATACAGTAACTTTAGCAGTTGTTTGTTCTGGGTGGTTTGTTCTACTTGGTGTGTTTTCAGAGAGCAAGCATCAAGGTCATTTCTGTGTCTGTGCTAGTTTTGCCAAATGTTTTGCCTTAATCTACAGTATTAAGGGCCATAATATATAATAAACCCTGTTTATTTTTTGATGTAGTCAAAAAATCATAACTAAATTGTAAGATTCAGACAAGTCCCTTCACCCTGCCCCTCCTGCCACCCATACATGCTCCCTGTCATCGTGATCTGAAGGTGTTGGTGATTTGGAATGATTTCGTCACTCAATACCCAAACACTGCGAGTTCACCACTCACTGTCTGATTAAACCCAATGCCTCATCCTTCTAGATTTGGCTTTGCTATCACAACTCCTGGAATATGGTCATGACGAATAGGGAAAGCCTTCAAAATAATGAAGGAAGAAAGACATTGCACTCAATTATGTTGAAGGTGTGTAGCAATGGACAAGCTAGTGTGCTGAATAATTCTTAAACCAAGTGCTTTATGAGACGTGACTTAACTGACTGTTAAGCTTTACAGTGCTCCGATAAAAACATATGTTTTAACCACACAAGGGTTCTTATTTAACTTCTGTTCCCTCTATTTTTAACCAGTTTGTTAGCTAGTTTATATCTTCTTTTAAATTAAAAAGAATAATTCCATGTTATTTATTAATAATCAGATAAATTACATTGGTTCTCTCTAAAAAAAATCCATTGAAAATTGCTTAACAACTTCAAACACTCAGTCTATTGGATATATTGCATATATTGCACATATGCCAGCTAAACATAGACTACATGATTCTGGTCACCCTGTTCTATTGTGCTATTTTCTTGCTCTCATAATTTTCTTGTTTTGTTGAATCCTAGAAATTTCCGGAAGCATCTTAGGATGGTGGGAAGTCGTCGAATTAAGGTTCAAAGTGAGTTAGTGGTAACACTTTAGAATAATGGTACATAAATTCTCATGAATTCATGCATGAATTCATGAATGATTTGTGCATTAATAACTCATATATCTTCAGGAATTAACATGAGTTCAAAGTATTTCAACCATAACCTCATGCATGATAATAACATTAATTAATGCATTAACTAAGTTGAGTACATAATCATGAATGACTCGTATGTTAAGCATGATCATGATGTATTTGTTAAACAAAATGTGGTCTTTTCTCAAGTATGTATGCATGCATTATTATATCAATTAATGTGGTGTTTATCTATAATTCAATTGTGTTCATGCCTTCATAGTCTTTACGTAAATGGAAAGAATCAGAAATCTGCCAATCACCACACAGCATATCAATTATGATGATATGTTAGTATGTCTGTAGCCATGTTTGCATTAATTCAGAACATTTGCATGTGTATTTTCATGCAATTTAGTAAAATTATGTGGTGCAGTACTGTACAACATAAGCATTGCCGGTTATGTCTAGAATTAATAACTTAAGTCATGGTTTTAACTTAATTGTGTAATTTACACTTGTGCTGTAGACCTATAGTATCATGTATGTCAATATTACATTTATTATTATATACTGCAAGTACAAGTTGAGTGTATTTACAAAATATTTTCTATAAAAGCTCACTTTGCCTGATAAGTGGCATGTATTATTGAATTGAAATTAATTTCGATATTGCATATAGATCTTTCTGTACATCCCTTTATACAGTGTCATTTTTTACATAACCATGAATTTAGTTAATGCTCTTTAAAAAATCATGTTTAAATATATAATAACATGTTAATGTTATTTTACTGAAATGACAAGAGAATCGACCCACTACTGTGTGTGAGTTAGTTGGCCATGGTCATAAGTTTGTGGACTGTGTGTGACTCTGTACCACCTGGCTCCACCAGCGTTCGCTGACCGCCGAGCCAAGAGCTTCAGCCGCTCATGGAGTGACCCCACCCCGGTCAAGCCTGATTCGCTCCATGACTCCAGAGACAGTAAGTTATTATCAATGTTTTTATAAATTAATGGGGGGACATTCTGTTTTCATGTATCCTATACAGGAAACAAATATTACATAAACGCTGTCTGATCTAAACAGCCATTCAGTGGTCTTGGGAATCTGAGTAGAATAGGAGTAGAAGGAAACATGAGCTGGATTCACTTGACACTTGTTAGCTTCTGGTGATTTTTTCCACAGCAGATGTCTCTAACACTATCTTTTGTGTAGCCTATCCAGAGGGAGAGGGGGTGTATTATAAACATTTGTACAACCGTTTTACAAATTTTTTAAAATGTTAAACGTGTCAGCAACTCGGCCCATATATTGTATGACAAATGTTTGAGCACACATTTTTATTTTGCGATTGCAAAAAATAAAACTACAACTTACAAGTTACAACTTGCTAAGTTACAACTTGAGTAACCACGTTGTCATAACATCACTTTTGTCCCCCACTGGTGTTCCTGTCTGCCTAAAGTAAACCGGCCGGTGGGGGAACAATTCAGCTCCCTAACGGGCGTCAGATTAAAGGGCGCTGGTTGGCTACATTTATGTTGCTACGTTGTATCATATGTCATCATCATGGGAATGCATTGCCACACTGAATGGGTGATTCTTCTAGCGCCCAAGTAGAGAGAGATGGGATGGAAGTCCTGAACCAGATCAACAGGAAGCACATTTTCCCCTCAAACAAATTGATGATTACTATACTACACATTGTTGTGCATTTTAAAAACATTCATACGTAAAATAGACAAATTAGGAATTGTTTCATGTAAACATTTAATCCAAAAAGTAAAAATACACAGATCCACTAAAGAGGGCAGCACCTTAGCGCCCTCTATTGGCCAGCCGCCACTACACACAGTTGTACATGATTGCCAAGCTAAAACCCTTGTATGCATGTTAGTGCACACTCAATATGTGCCCTAACATGCCTGTCAGGTGGATAGGATAGTAGAATAGGACCAAGCTGCACAACATGTAGGCAGGTTTCAAGGGCATTTATTTCAATGAAGTCACAGACACAACACAGGACAGGAGAAACACCAGGGCTTAAATACCAGCACATGAGACAACAAGAGGCAGGTGAAACTAATAAGACAATCAAAATGGGGCAGGAAAAGAAACGCAAGCAAAGGATACCTGCGCGTTCAGGATGGCGGAACGTTAGCTACACGTTCAATGAATGAGAACGGCAGTGGACCGAACAGCAGGTTGCAAAACAGGAAGGGTTGCATTGTGCTGCATTTAAGATGGCAAGATGTAATGAAGGAGATATTTCATACAATATTGATGATGACAAATACTCACAAAAACACGCAGGTAAATATGTGGCTACACTTCCATTAAACGCAGCAAACGTCTTACAACAGTACAAGTAGAACAAACGTTAATTGTATGTTCAGAATGTTCATAGAAACACAGAACACAGGGAAAACATGGACTGGAACCAGAACAGACTGGGGAAGACTAGGCCGTGACAAAGCCCATAGACATAGACACATGCTGAAGTCTGCATCCCTGTTCATATGTGCATCTGTTTACTGTGTCCAGGCCATAGCACAGTGTGTACTCTACTATCTACTCTATGTGCTGTCTGACTCATGGTGTCACTGTCAGAGCTCTGCCCGCCCACTTCATCAGGACTGGTCCTTATGAGTATATACATGATGCTGTTTAAGAAGGTCTAATCGGACACAACTGCATGTTGTCGCTCAGTATCTCTGTCCATTCTCTGTCTGCAGCCTGTGTGTCTCTTTGAGTGGTCGCTGTTTGTGGTCTCCCCCTTTGTTGCTTTGTGCTGGGTGCACCAGGTGGGGATCTCCAGGCCTCCTCAGGGACATTGGATGAAGGCTTGAGTGACGATGGTGATTGGGAGGAAGAGAGAGAGACAGAGAGAGCAACCTGTCAGGGTGATGACTTCATCCCTCCTAAAATCATGGTCAGTGCTGAATACGTACAGTAAATGCCATGTCCACAGAGTGCCACAGTCAATGTGGTTCATTCTCACTACATTGTAATGTTAAGAGCAGCTAGGCCGAGGATTCTATAATACAGTACCTGCCCCTGCTTCACAAATTCCGAACTATGCGGCATACAAGCATGTGTTTGATGTCTTCAGCTCATATCCTCCAAGGTCCCAAAGGCGGAATACGTTCCCAACATCATCCGCAGGGATGACCCCTCCATCATCCCCATTCTATACGTGAGTGCTTCTCTGCAAAGGGCAGGGCCCCATCAGCTCACAACATACTATCATTTTACTGGCTATGTTTACATGCACACAATAGTCCAGTTTTTGCCTTTATTTAGAAATTGACAATGTTCCTACTATTCATACAGTTTACATGTCTGCTTAAAATGAATATTCCATTAACATAGTGGAATATTATAAAAAGATATGACCTTTAAATAACACTCGCCCTACAAAGAATTTCCCTACTTTTCGAACTGCATTAATTAATCTAATATATGGGAAAATCAGAATGGCTGGAGTCTCTTGTGCGATTTTGCAATTAAATAGTCTATTTTTCAAAGGTTTCTGCACATATCTTATCGTAAACAAGCAAGAGACCCAACTCCCTAAAATGCAGTAAAAATCCCACTTGAGACTCATTTTCCGAATCTGCTAACATTCTTCTAAAACCCGAATATTATCGGCATATACAAGCCGAGGTGTCTTAATAATTGTAAAATGCTAGAGTATATTGCGACGTTTACATAAAACCTATCAAATTCAGAATAATGCCATAGTCGGAATAATAGTGTAATACTAGTGTGCATGTAAATGTAGCCAGTGTCAATCTTATCATTGTTTTGTTTCATGTTTTCAGTAAATCTTAAAACACCAAAGATCAGGGAACGAGTGTGTTGTTGAAGCTCAGTAGCTGCACCACAGAGATTATTAAAATAATAACTCTACCGTTGTCTTGTTTTCAGGATCATGAACATGCAACATTTGATGACATACTGGGTGAGGACAATGTGTGCTTTCTTCTTGAGTGGTGTACCTTTATATGTGAAAATGATTCCCAGAGTGTTGAAGAGATAAAGATGGAATGACATTGCTTGTTGGAGCATGCAAACATGACTCATTGTGTGAGTGTTTGCATGTGCAAATGTGAAGACCCCTCTAATGTACCCTGTGGAAACTCACAATGTAATTTATCTGCCACCAAATAATTTCTATGAAAGAGTGGAAAAGTAACTATCTCTAACTATGTTTATCTCTCTCCTTCTCTCTTGCTTCCAGATGAGATAGACAAGAAGTTGACTGCTTACAGGAAAGGCTGTAAAATCTGGAACATGCTCATCTTTTGCCAGGTGTGTTGCAATATGGCCATGGTGACATTACCCTCACTTTTCACATTAACACAGAGCTGGAGAATACTGTACACCCGCGAACCTCTATGCTTTTCTGCTTGCACACCTGGCACAGTTTAATGAAAGTTAAATCCATTCCAACTCAATTTAATTAAAAATGTGTAAAACAAAACACAAATGGATGTTTGGGTAAACCTTAAAATCTATAGCTTCCATACCAAATTATTACATTCTCATGCTGATGTTTCGAAAGATATGTTGTTCATTAGAGACCCTTACAAGCATACACTCATCCACAACTTGCCACCCCTGAGATTGTACAAAATCTCATCAAATGCCTTAAATCTGGTTTAATAAAATAAACTAGCAGTTCGATTAGAAGCCCTTAAAATATACTCTATTTTACACCAAAAAAGTTCAGTATACCACTGACAACCAGTAAACAGCAGATCTACATCAAACCAGGCCATGCATGCCCTCTTTTGTCCAAAGCATGGCTGCTGTTTTGGCAGCAATGTTTTTTTTTTAAAGCTACTAAAAATATAAATATATTTTTCTGAGATTACATGTGTTTTGCCTCTTTTGCTCTCACCCAGAAGTGAATGGTCAGTACTACTTGGAATAAAAACATACTACAAATGAAAAACAGGACTCTTTGTTTGGATTTAAATAATTTAATGGATTGAGCAGAATGTCAGGTCCTTATAGTGTATATGGAGAAGCCAGCTGTATCCTAGCCCAGCATAGGGCCACTTCCCAATGGTGTAATACAATTTGTGGAAAAATTTGAAGGACAATTCTCAAATGAATGTGTGACTTTAAAATGCAATGATAATAAACCAATAATGATAGCCATTCCTTTCTCAGGGTGGTCCCGGCCATCTGTATCTACTGAAGAATAAAGTTGCCACGTTTGCCAAGGTGGAGAAAGAGGAAGATATGATCCAGTAAGACGTAATTCCTTGTATACAGTAATAAAATAAAATAAAATAATCTATTTTGGGCAAACGTGCTAGGTTGTCCAACGCACACTGATTATAATTTCGGCAATGTTCAACAGGTATTTATTGTGTTCGGCTGAACTGTATAATTTAGGAGTGTGACTTTAAGAATATGAAGCTATGCTAGCAGATTGGATATATTGTCAAAACTTTCAAAGTGATGGATATAGATTAAATTGCATTTACATGGTCATATTACAGTATGGCACTTTGCAGTATGTGCTAAGCAACCACAAGATGTGTGTGTATATATAAAAGCTGTTTCGTAGAACATATAGAACAGTTGCTTTGAAAGTGGTAGTTCCAGTGGTCACAAAATGCTCTAAAAGTGATTGTAACAGCTACAAACGTAGTTTTTTTTTAGGCAAAATGCCTGAATTTATGAAATATGAATTATAATGTAATGATGGTGTATATATATTTGTGCTACATAATTTATAGTTTGCATTCTTCTAATTCTTCTTCTTCAATAATGGCCAGGTTCTGGCGAAAGCTGAGCCGGCTGATGAGCAAACTGAACCCAGAGCCTAACGTCATTCATATTATGGGCTGCTATGTGCTGGGGAGCGCTAATGGAGAAAAGGTACACTGCCTGCACTTTGTTTTCTGTGTACAGTTTCTATTCAGAGGCTCATCACATGACTGTAAATGTTTGGATTTTACACGGGCGTACAGTCCAGACCAGCTGATGTTCAGCTGATTGTGTGCCATCACATACCAGTGTTACCATAGTGACAGTCCTGCTAAGACACCTCAACAGGTGTGCAGCAGCATAATCAGAAGACAATGAGTTCAGTGAAGGGAGAGTTTCAACACTCATCGCCTGTCCAACTGTTCTAGGTGTTAACTGTGGATCACAGCTAAATTATTCACAAGACTGTATGTTCTGCCTGCATCCTCATGATAAGCACATCCGCTTTGCTTAATTAGGCTGGGTTCTATTCTAGGCCGTTTCTCTGTTATATGGTTTATGGGAGCTGTATACGCAAATCAAGTCAAGGACATTGGTCGTATCTGCTGTTTGTAACAGACACATTTTTTAAATGTTATAAATGTTTTGGACATACAAATCAAAAAGGCTGATACTCACACACGCATGCACGCACACACACTGTGCATTCACACAGATAAACACCCACACACTCCTTACTAACATCACACAAACACACACACACTGTGCATTCACACAGATAAACACCCTCTCACGCCTTACTAACATTACACACACACACGCACGCACACACACTGTACATTCACACAGATAGACACTTACTTGCTCCTATTACACACACGCGCACACACACACTCACACAGACACCCACTCACTTCTTATTAACATTATACACACACACACACACATACTGTACATTCACACAGACAGACACCCACACACTCCTTACTAACATTATACACACACACACACACCCACACATACTGTACATTCACACAGACAGACACCCACACACTCCTTACTAACATTATGCACACACACACACACACACACACACACATACTGTATAGAGCCAGCAGCCGGTCTCCTCGTCTGCTGGGCCGACCGGGCCGCAGCAGCGCCAGCCGGCCTCATCGTCTGCTGGGCTGACCGGGCCGCAGCAGCGCCAGCCGGCCTCATCGTCTGCTGGGTCGACCGGGCCGCAGCAGCG
>JAODLL010064298.1:0-17502 GCA_026546735.1 Forbesichthys agassizii
TATATATATATATACACACACATATATACACACACACACACATATATACACACACATATATACACACACACACATATATATATACACACACACACATATATATATATATATATACACACACATATATATATATATACACACATATACACACAAACACACACACACAGACACATGCACACAGACACATGCACACACACTTACTCTCACACACACACACACACACACACACACACACGCACATATATACAGACATACACACACACAGATATACAATGCATCCAGCCTGTGCACAATTCCGGCCCAGGCTTGTTCTCATTAAGGTCAAGAGTAACAACCACCGCAGAGTCAAGTTAAAAATTCAGCAGGCCTGGTTGCAGGGTGACCTCGCTTCTGTGGACAGAAGAGAAGGCACCAGACACTGGCCACCGTCCAGAGCTGGCTGTCACCAGCCACACACCAGCAAGGAGACAGTCACTTATCGGAGCCGAATGGGTTAGCGTTAGCCTTAGCATTCTAAACCGTACTGCTACACGGATGTAGTCAGGACCCTGTCTCTTGCTCTGCCACCTTGAAACTGGGAATGGAACCCACACCCTGAGGGTGGTGTGGCCTTGTTCTACACCGAGCAACAGGCGAGGAGAAATTGGCCTTGAAGGCAATGATAGTCCCTAAGCTGATATCCAACCTGAGGTGTCAAACTAGAGAGTCTGACACACAATATGCCCTAATCATGGAGTTGTGAAAAGGAAACTGGTAAGAAGAGGGCTCGGGTATCCGAGCGGTAACTACACACCGCGGGCCAGGCGCGAGCCAGCAACAGGCATGCTGGATGGGAAGGTGTGAAGGCTGCGCTCAGGTTACACAGAAGGAGTGAGTCACCTGCAGGAAGCGCGGGCTCCGCTCCGTGCCGGAGCCTCGGCGGAGAGAGTGCGCTAAGTGACAGCTACTCCATTGCATTTTTAACCTGGCGGCCATGCATTATTGAGGCGCGCTTCGCACAAAGGAAGGTGCCAGGTTCCCCCCTCCCCCCGAGGGAGAAGCGTGATCCTTGTTGGATGGAGACACTTTCTTTTCAGCTGCCGTGACACCTTAGCTGGCAAGGCCACACACACACACACACACACACACACACAAACACACACACACACACACACACACGGCAACGCGTTGATAGCGAGGTGTCGTTAGGAGTCAAGAGGTGACTCGTTGAGGCGAGAAGAGGCGGGCCTCCTCGCTCGTCCAGTGAAAAGAGCAGCGGAACTCAAGCTGCGGCCGTAATTGGCGGGGCGGATCCAATCCGCCTAATTGACGGTAAAACAATAGACGGCGGTGGTTCAGATATGTCAGGCTGAGCATGTTTCCACAGCGAGAGGGAGGGGAGAAAGCGTTACTGAACCCCCATGAGATGCCATTGGTTAATTGAAATTGCGACCCAATTTGTCTTTAAGGCCTTTGTTTTTTCCAGAGCCTGAAATGCATACCTGCGAACGGAGAGGCTCAATCAACTCAGGTCATGAAGAATCGCTGACCTTTATTCTTTCATTATGTAAAAGTGTGCTTGGTTTGACTGTAATTCACTCTTAGTTTATCTCTAATTCATACGTCTCAGAGCTTTAAGCAGGTCTCATTTTGTTGTGTTGTAAGGAACATTCGGTGGGCACCGTGAATTTAAGGAGTACGGACTAATAAGCTACAACATCCGTGTACAAACACCTTGGTACTAGAAGGGGTGGAGAGAGAACATTGACTTAAAAGACGATGCCAAAACTCCCATGAGGCAGACAGAAACTGAGCCTGCTTTAGAGTTATGGTGGTAGACTGTGGTTTCTCCCAGGTATGGTATGAATGTAAACGCTGGCTGGTGCTGATAATGCAGAGCTGAAAGTATCTCCGCCAACCGTCTTCCACCAAAATGTAAAGATGCCCCCCCCCCCCCCCAACAGGCATTCCAACAGCATTTAATGAGAAGAATCCAGTACATTCCACTTTGACACAAAGGGCCCATCACCTGTAGCCTCTAGCCCTATTACACACGACTGTTTCCAGCTTTCCAGGCCTGGTAATTGTGTAGTCACCGCTACCCCCACCGCCATTTCAGTCTGCCACATTACAAGACATTATCTGAGAGGCAATAAAACTGCATTCTTTAAAACGGCACCTACTAGAGCAGCCCCATACCAAAACCGTTCAGAGGGACCGCTTGGCACTGCGTCAGGTGTTCGTGATTAAGTACTTAGTCACAAGTGCGGGGAAGGAAGGCATACCTGTAGAGCAACAATGCAAACGGTCTTTAGGGCGAGCATAGTAATTTTCACTTTCCGCGTGGCGGCGAGACAAGCCGGCCCCCGCCGGCTCTTTGAATCACAGAGTGCCGCCCGGCACAGGAAGAGGCCCTGCCGGCGAAACCAGAACAGCCAGCAGTCGCAGGCGAGGGTGTGGCGGTGCGACACGACAAGGCCGCATCACACAGCAGGCATTTGCATTAAACACACGCACGCGCACACAAAAGTACGAAGACTTAAACATAAGCTCGCCTAAATATGTGTGCACACGTATGCTTGCATGCACGAGCTGAAAAATGAAGACAATTCAGGCAAATTAACACATACAGATACACATATCCATGGGTATATCCCTGGGTATCCATGGTAGACTACACACACTACGCTGAAAAGACACAGCATTGACCCGACACAAAAGCAGACAAACATGCATGTACAGGCTCGCTGGCGTGTGCACGAGCACAAGCGTCCACATCCCCAAACACACACACAAACATCTGCCCCGTGCCCTAGAGGTCTCCTCCATGAGGAACGCAGGCCAGACGGAAGTGAGCTCTCTGTTATTTGGAGCGAGTGTTGTCATTAATTCTGTCTGCATCAAACACACCACATGTTATTTACACTAAAGACCGCAATCTGGATACGGAGGAGGGATATTTGTGTGTCTGTGTGTGAGTGTGTGTGTGTGTGTGTGTGTGGGGGGGGGGGGGGGCTGTATCCTTATTCACCTCATCACCCGTGCCACACATTTTCAGTTTGAACAATAAGTAGTGTCTGGGCCTTGGCATGGAAGCAACCCTGTGACACCAGCAACACCAATAACGTGAAGCTTTAAAAAGAAAAAACACTTCAAGATTATTACCTGACTGGCAGATACAGAGAAGCAGACTAATACATTATACAGCACAACAAATGCTTAATAGTCGGGAATAAACCATGGACGTTTCCAATAAGTTTCCCGGCCTTCCAAAAGCACTTCAGAGACTTTTCACGCTGTCTACTTGGGGAAACAGACACACTAACATTTTCCAGGCAGGGGTCAGGCGCTTATTCACCCGACTTACAAGGGGCATTCAGCTGAGTCAGCAGTGCTGTACATAAAATGCTGGGATGCCTCTAGACATGTGCCACATACAGTCACCCATCGGTTTATATTCTGCATCTTAAACACGTAAGCACACCCTGGACAAACTAATTAGCAATGGAGTCATTGTGTAAGGCAAGCTGGGCCAAATGGGAAAGGCACCCAAAAGATATGGGTTATTATTGAGTGGCCCAGCAGGGCCCAGTGTTTTCCTGGCAACGTGCCATGCCTTGTGCCCAACTGTGTGTGCTGCTTATGTGGACCCACCTCTATTCCCTTTTGAAGACTATTGGCTGAGATAATGTTACTCTAAGTTACTTACTTGGGACTTACCTGGAAGGCTTTGATTTGTGTTGTGGTTTCTTTTGCATGACACGTGGCATATCGTTTAATTTAAATGAGAATACCTTTCTGGTGATGTATACTCCTAGTAGCATTCCATATATTATTTTATATTCTGAGTAACTACAGCTGAAGAGTGTTACTCACAAGCAGTGCACTTTTGAAGTGCAGTTTCATTCCTACAATTGATAAGAACCCGGTGCTGGTTGCGGTAGGCAGCCAATCCCAACACCGTAGCTACAATTGAATGATTTATTATGGCTATGAGCCAACCTGAACATTATGAAATTTATCAGGTTATCATTTGTCAGGCAATATTATTTCATTAGCTGTTGCCTCAGCGCTATGTGGGTGCTGGCTGGCAGTTCTCTTGCACCATCTAATGGACAAACCAGATACTGCGCTGCTTTGTCTTGCAGTGTCAACAGTTCCCTCATAGAATATGCAATTACTGTAGATTAATTAGATTAGAGAATAAGACTGTTTAGCATAGAATGTATTGCATACTGCAACCTTCCATCACCATAACATCTGCTTGTGTGTGTGTGTGAAATGAAAAACACCTGGTATATCCTGAAGGGAATGTATCTGAATCCTCCCTCCTCCGTTGCATACTCCATCAGTTTCCTGTTCATGGCCCAAAACTGGTCAAACTTATCTGCAGACACACAGTGAAATGGCACGTGTTGGAGTTGAAACGCTACATCCTCCACCTTAGTCTTTCACTTTCACATCAATGTTCTCTGTTCTCTTTTGGAAGTGAGAGAATCTGGTTTTTAAAGCTACTGGCATTTCTTACTATTTAGATTTCAATCTAGTGGTTGCTGAGATTTTTCTTTTTTTTTCCTTTTCAATTTTGAGAAAGGGCTTTTATTTATATTATAACAATAATCATTTAAACATTAATTAAAAGCTGACCCTGTCTTGGTAAAATGTACAGTTGAGTCCACCATACAAGCTATATTCTGCTTCAGATATAGCTGGGTTTACAGTACATTGATACCTTTTTGTCATTCTAAATTAAATCCCTCCGATTGAAGATTTTGGGTTACTTGATTACATGGGATGTAATCTAATACGATCTGGTGTCTACATTTACAATTAATCAGAATATAGTTGGTGGAGGGATTTATGGCTCCAGATGAAGTCACCATAGCTCCCATTCACTTATTTGTGTCACATTTGTCCAGACTTTGCACAGTGGCTGTGCTGAATATTGAATAGTCTCCATCCTCTCCAATCAATTTGGCATTCTCAAAAATACCATTGCAAAAAGATAAGTTAAGTGGACTATAATTCTTTATTACTTATGCTAAAAAAAGTTATATCTTCCAAAAGCTTAAAATGTTATCTAAATATGGCCAATGTGAAGAAGAAAAAAAAAAAGATGGACTAAGAGGTTTTTGCACCTGAACTCTTATACTGTATGTAATCAACAATGTGGGTTAAAACAGATCAACACATATGGCCTTTAACAGTGTAAACAAGTGCTTCTGTTGTGGCTTAAATGCAAGGAGAAAACAAACATGTTTTCTCATGTGTTTTGGCAAAATATATGCCTATAAGATCTAACCTATTTCTTACTCAGATTTTTCCACAGACAGTATTTTCCATTTGTTACAAAACTGCATATAAGCATGTTCCAGGGAACGGAAACTCTGGTGCGTGTTTGCATGAGTGTGCAAAAAGTGATCCTGCAGTGATTCTGCATTAAAATATTGTGCATATATTTTTCATTTGCCCTTTCACATGTACGCCTATGGCCTCTGTATGTAATATGTAGTAAAGGTTAAATATATTTCCATTGTTTTCTTATTTCAAAACGGAAAGCCCTGACATCACTAAGGGCTGGCCAGCATTTGCCTGCCCCAAGTTTCAAATTTAGCAGCCAATCAGAGCATTTCATGTCATTTAAACCTCTGCCCACAACATGCATCCTGAGGTGACCTGTTGCAAACGTTCATCTTTTTCGCTTCCTTAAAACAGTTCATGTTTTGTGTAAACATTCCAAATTGGATTTACACTGTAAGCCTTAGTCCAGCGTCAATGTGTGTTCACCCAGAACCCCCTCGCATTGTTCGTGTGCGCTCGCAGCCGTTCACAACAAACTAAAAGCAAAAAAAAAAAAACGGTTTGCGTTTGTTTGCCAATTTGATCGTACCTCTGTTCTAAGGCAAAACTTTGTTTTTGTTACATTTCACGTGTGTGTGTGTGTGTGTGTGTGTGTGTTTGTACTCATGTGCGAGCGCCCCTCACCATTCTGCAGAGCCATCCACAGCTGCTTGTGGTCTTTCTTCTGCATGTCATTAATGACCTGGCTCTTGTGTTTCAGAGCATCTGCCTCCTTGATTGACGACATGAAGTGGGCCTCGATCACAGAGTTAGACGTACAGTGGAGCAGTTCACGCTCCGGAAAATTCTAAGAAACACACACACACACAGAGCGCTAAAATGAACGAAGAGCTCATATCAACGCCCACAACCTACTCAGACCAAGAACTATGCAGAACATGTGAAAGACCGAAACTAAAAACACCACTTGTACGGTTGTCATTTCAGTTCCAACAGATGTACAAGTGAATCTGTAGGAGACAGTAACAGTTGGCCAGGCCTTACCTTAAAGTGCACAGTGATATTCCAGGGCAGGGCAGTGTTACAGGCATGCAGGTCAAACAGCACTCCGATTGGATAGTGCCTGTAAAGAAAACATACACCACCACACCACCAAGCCATGGTGTAACCATACACTACCAGAGTAACATCAGATACATCATCTAAACAGACAGAAACATCATCTAAACAGACAGAATACTGAATAGAACTCTACGGAGAAAGCTGTAACGCCAAAGGTGACGGTTGGATGCACATAACCACCCGCCCCTCCTGCCAAAGAGCCAATCATCTGCTTTCTCATCGCCAAACAATTAACTTATTCAGCCATCTTACCACTTAAGAGGCGTCCCCTCATAGTCAAACCACATTTCCTCCACCTCCTCACTCCTGATGGCCTTCAGAAAGTGCTTCTTGACCTTGTCTGTGACCAGTGTCAGGTAGCTCACCCTGGGCAACAGCAGCTGCAATGACAACACGTGGGAGAAAGCAGAGCTGAATGGGTGTCTGTGTCTGGTAAACTGGATTAGTCTGTACAATGATCAACACAGGGTTCAACTGAGTAGGATGTACTGACTAAATGATATTGGTTACTTTCTTATATTGTTCCAAAATATCAACAGTGTGCTCAGTGATGTAGTATAATATACAAAACACAAATGATCCAAAACAACATTACCTACATGTATCGTGGGTACAAATGCCATGATATATTAGAAGGATGAAGCAGTCAAGTCAATGACTAGCTATTTGACAATGTAGCTATGATAGTGATGTAACCATGCAGGACAATTGCTTAACGTCGATATTGACAAAGTCATCACGCCCTCTTCATCCCTAGCTCCTTGGATAGGTTTTTTTTTCTTTTTTTTTTAATTAAACTGTAGGAAACACTTGTGAGATTTCAATTCAGGTTAAATATTCTATGTGGATGACACTCCTCTTTAGTAAATGAAGCTCAAAAACATCATAAATATATGAATTGTTTATTTTCTCCTGACATAATGTTATTGATATGATTGAATACATTATTGGAATTATGCATCTAAACCCCTTTTACACTATACACTTTCGCAGACTGTATGTATGTCGGTAAGATGCCAATGACAGATCATAGAACTACAACCCAAAAGTATGGCCGTCCCAAATCAAGGTTTCAGTATGACATTTTTAGAATGGAATCATGGAATATCATTTAAAAAAGAGATTTTTTGGTCGATCCATGGCAAGATTTCTCAACAAACTCTTCACAGGTAAGGCGAAGTGTTATTTCTAATTCGAAAAACTTAATTTGCGACGGGATCTTTAGAAGATGTTTTTGTCGTGCTGCAATTTGGAAGCAGAGACGATGGCAAAAACCAATGTGAGTATGCTCTTTCCGATGCTGTATGACATGATATCATACAGCTCCAGACAGATCCAGACATGTATAATGATAGAAACCACACATGCATTTTAACATATAAGCTTCACTCAAAGAGTTGGGGGGGGGGGGTGGGGTGCGTCCCGCCCACGGTGAGGCTAGGGATGAAGAGGTTTTAAATCCATGATGTGTGGACAGCAAGGGAGTTATATGGAGTTTACCACTCTACAAGTTCCAACAGTCCTGTTGTACTCCCTAAACCTCTGTGACGTGAGGGGATATTTGCATGAGCTAAAACAGGCAGTAACAGCCTCACTGTCACACAAACCCTACAACTGAGTCTAGCAACAGATAGCTGGAAGACAGACAACACTCTAGAGATCAAAGCAAAACTGACCTTTTTCTGAATACCTTCACCATGTATTAAAGCTGATGAGAACATATTGCTCTGGTGTCATACAGTATCACTTATGAGAGGCTCAACATTCTATCCAAGCAACATACAGCTACCTCATTTGGTGTTGTAAACATGAACACACAGATAAGAGTTTCTACAGCAGGCCTATTCCACCACTATACAAATAAAGTCAATATATTACTGTAAATGAGTTATTATTAACTGTTCTACAGCCAAGACTACATGACATAGACCGTTTGTAAATGTAATGTAGTAGTCCAGACATAATATTCAACGTGATGAAATTAGTGACAAGTCCATATGTGATACTGAGTGTGCACATAGCTTCCGTAGCTCCTGTTAGTGAGGATAATAGTTGGGTATTGTACAGTAGTCACATTTGAACCCATACCTGTAGGAATACCTGGAATTTGGTGCTAATAGTCTACCCAACTTTTATTTGTCTTTACTTTGTCTATATGTAATATCAGTTGTAGAACACCGCACTGCAAACTGGACGCATGTGGGTGTGAATAGCCCTAATCTACAGTATAAGATAATGTCTGCCACTAGATGTCAAAACAAGCACCAGAACCTCAGACCAACCTTTGTATGAAAAGTGCTATAAATAACGTTCATTATTATTCATTATTATTAAAACAAACACTTTGTGAGCCTCACACACCATATGCACCATCGTGCATGAGCTGCCGAACCGCCAATGACAGCAAAAGAGGAGGAGCTCAGATTACAACATATGATAAAGACGGCAATGCGATTTTCTGCTCAGGACGCAATTGCGTCACTATAACTTTAAATATAATAATAAAAAAAACAATTAGAAAATTATAAACTTCCTCCTCTTCTTGAGTTTCATTGTATTGCTAGTCCAATTCAACATGTTGACTGAATGGTAACACTCTCAAATTACCCTACCGTTCCTTAACTAAGCATACTGTTGCTTCTCACATATTTTGACTGCAGTCCCAGACCAGCATGGTCCTGATCTCGCAAGCTTTAGTTTGACTTTGCCGCGAGAATCAGTCAGAAGAGCTTGACATTTTTGAGCTCGAGTTTGAGCAACAATTGTCCTGACAAATCAGCGTCGTACTGATAGCTACGGGCGCCGATAACGAAAAAGCTACTCAAAAATAACAATAGTGTTTCCCACAAGGTCACACAGATGCTGCAATACGTTTCATCTGAACTGGAGAATATTTCTTAACCAAAAGAAGTAAAATGAACAACACTAAATGCTATTATGTTGTCACTCTTCTCCTGATGGCTTAGGCCAGAGTTTGATTTAACAACTGGTTCACAGGTTCATCCAATCACCTACAAAGTAGAAGAAGTTCCTTCCTTTTTCAAACAGTTATGAAATATGACTCTATGTGGCTGTCTGTAACAAACCATCTGGCTCAGGTTATGTTGTCCACCATACCAGGATAGAAACAAGCCTTCCCTGGGGGCTTGGTCCCTCTAGGTATTACTCAAACTAATCATAGCTGCAATCTACCATACCCAATCTAAATAAATAAACAAACAAACAAACTCAGGTCAATCAGAGCATTTCCCTGGAAAGGCAAGAAAGTGATGCAATGACTGCAGACAGAATAGTCTCCAGATCAGAATAATTCAATATAAATTAAAATGCACTGGGATTATTACTTACATAAAATGCCTCAGCCTCTCTGTCAGTAACCTCATCCTGGTAAAGAGTGAAGCAGGCAGGAATCTTGCCGAACCACACATCTCTCAGCACGTCCTTGTCATCTGCCATTCTGTTGATCCTCAAAATTACTCATAAAGAAGTAGCTGTGTAGATTCTGGGGACAACAAGCAGTGTGCTAATATAAAAGCAGAGTATATCATATAAAATAGAACTATACTTTATGCTCAATTAATGATGCAGCTCCACATTGACATTAACTTTGCACTGTGGAGATTTTACAATAATAAACAACATTATAGCCAGAACACAAGCATGTACCGCAAACATAACGTTATGGGCAGTTGTTAGCTAGCTAGAAATGAAGAAAAACACAACGTTCTTATTACAGGCTTCTCTTTGCCACTGTGTTAATATAACAAGCCACGCAACATAATCATGTTCCACACGTCGTATTCGTGGTAATGACTTACTGTTACTGTTCTTTATTTGTTGCAGTCAGCTTTGGTTTGGTGAAATGTAAACGCCTATCCTGTCAATGAAAACCGGAAAAAATAAAACATTTGGTGAGTGACAAACGGATATACGGTACCAGCGTTTACTTTGAGTACTAAACAAAACAAATACTATATTTTATGGGTTACTGCATTTAACATATTAAAAAAACACGTATGTGTTTTTATTTAGGTGTAGTATGTCCATGATTAATTACTTACTACCAAAATATAAATATTACGCTGCTCTGGCGCTTTCGCATCTTTACAAAATCAACATGCGACGTCCCTTGTATTATACGTCATTTTTGGTCCCGTCCCTGGTTCTGCTTTACTCAGCTCTTTACTGTAACCTTAAAAATGGATAAAAAAGCCGAAATTGACCATTTGGAAATGCGTATTCAAGCACTGGAAAGTCGTTTATACGGCGACAGAAGAAGCAAAATGGGAAAACCGGTCAAGGTTAGTTCCCAAACGATCATATGGGATTATACATCAGGCAACAAATCTATCAGGAACGCCCTTATGTGACTGGTGTAACAAACCCGTGGGGTAAACAACATGAGTAAAAATGTTAGCGCATAGGCTATTTGCTGTGGAACGCCAATGGAATCAACATTTTCAATAATATATTTAGGAGCAGTATGAATTTACAGTATGTAAATCCTGACGCAGGTCAGCATTTGCCATGTGTATATACTGTAATTGGTCAATTTAATCAGTTACTGTATTGTGGCATATTGTGGTTGCTTTGATACTACCGTAAAACATGTATTGGATGGTCCGTTTATTGGTTATGTTTACCCTGCTTTTACAAAACTTGGGATAACACAGTCCATTGTCCAGATTAGTCCTACCACTGTAGCCTACTGAGCCGAGTAAAGCACCTCACACAAAATCAGCGCAATGCTACCCAGTTCTTGCCATGTATGATTATCTGCAATGTAGTTGCAGTTTGTCTAAATGTGTGCTTCTCCTACGTTTTTGATTTGTGTAGCCACTGTAAGTTATTTTCCATGGCAGGTTCCCTTTACTTAACTATAGCATATGAGGAAATATTAAATAATTTCAAAGTTTGTTCAAATACAGCAATATGAATATTAATTATGTTTTTATATGAATACACAGTTTAACATTTCACTGCCCTATTAGGTCTAAATAGAAATTGTCCAAAATACCATTTTTAACATGTTGGTATTTTTCCATTTTATCCAGTCTACCCTTTGTAATACTTTAAAGTACTACAAAATACCCATACATTTTAGAAACACTATTCTTAAGTGCAGTATACTTCTGTGTGCCAACTGTCCTGCAGTGTGCTGAGTCCCTAGCAAGAATCCAGGCAGCTTTAGCCAACACCGCCAACAAAAGGGAGCGTGTGAAGATTCTGCACAAGAAAAGTGAGTTACAAATGGCACAGTACAATCTATGGGAAAACTGTTTTAAGTTGAACACTCACACCATGGGGTATTGTCATTTTCTGACCCTGATAAGATAAGACAAACGGTGCATGGTTTTAACATGTCACAAAACCTCATCTATAATATCCCCTCTAAGTATGTAAGACTGAACCTTTTAACAATGTGTTTTCTGTGGTCTAGTTGAAGACTTACTAAAGTACCTGGACCCCCAGTTCACTGACCACATCACCGTTCCAGACGCCATGAAGCTGGAGTTCATCCTGGCTGGTAAGAGACATGACATGACATGACTCAAGGCTGACCTGGTCACAGTTAGACACAAACCAAATGCAAACGTGTGTGTCTACAGACTATGTGTGTGTGTGACTAGTTATCACATGGTCTTTTAATGTTATCGTGTGTGTTCCTCCACAGAGGAGGACTTCCTGCTCTCTCAGGCAGCGCAGCTGGAGCAGATCAGCAACCTGCAACCCATGTTGGACAGCAGCTATGTCAGAGGTGCTAACATAAGATGCTTCATCATCTCTTTTACACATTGACTGTATATATTCACGCAGTGTCCACTTATGGTTCTGGTATTGACTAACAAATAAACATGAACTGCTTTTAAGCACTTTGATAATCAAGCCACCATTGTACCTAAATGTGTTGATAGTTTAGTTCAGACTTTAGCATTGGAAACAGTGTGAAGTGAATTACAGTTTCACTGATGGTTTCATGGGCATGTGAAGACCAATTCCAAAACCCATATGGGGTATATTTATATATATATATATATATATATATATGAACATATATACAGTATATGTTTTCTTTTTTTACATAATGCTGGCACTTTTCCATGTTATACTTGTATCCTTCTGTGCTATGTTTTTCATATGCCAGGTAAATACCACATGTACTATTATACACATATGAGCATAACATGATGTACACCCCTGGGTGGTCATACTGGGTCAGCATGGTCACTGACTGGTCTGTTGCTACGGAGACCTTTACCTAGCAGAGTGTGGCGTGTCATGTTGCAGTCCTGCCACAGCCTTTCATGTACATGTTCAATGACCTGTGCCACAGTAGACATTCTGTCGATGTTGTGACATGATTGGCACTGAACCTTCTGGTTGCGTTGGCAGATGTACCGGAGCACGCCACCAAGCTGCAGCGCCTGTCCCAGCTTCACATCAAACAGCAGGTATTGTCTGACCTATGTATCTCAACCCCATCTATCTCCTTCACATGCTCACTTTAAAGTTTAACCCTGCACCCTAAATTGTATTTTTTGAAAACTACGTTTTATGGTTGAAATGTGATGACACACATCAATGCTTTTTGTAGTGGGTGGAGTCAGGCTCAGAGCTGGGGTGCAGTAACACGTTAACATCATCCATCCACTCATGTGTTTAACAGGACCAGACTGAGGCTCAGTCTCATGAGGTCAAGAGGCTTTTTGAGGAATACAACAAAATGGTAAGTATCTCTCTGTTTTATTGACTGATACAGAGAAAGTAATGTAAGATGAAATACAATTCACCACAAAGATAAATAAAGTACAATGTCATCTGGTGTGCATCGCTACTGTTGTCATGGCCAGGAGTTTAATTAATCTCCTGGTACCTCCACCATCTTCTCATTGACATCTTGACCTTTGGTTGCAGATGCTGCTGCTGTCCAAGCAGCTAGCCCATTGGGATGAGACCCTCAGGAACCTGGAGGAGGCTAAGGGCATCCGGCCTCTGGAGTAGAAGGCACGTTCATCTGCGCTATTGTAGACTTATTACTTATGTTGAAACCGGCCATTCTCACGCATGCTGGTCAAACGCCGCTGCAGACACACTTCTAGGCTATTTATGGAATTCTCCTTAATGCATTCATTAATTAAGTTAATATAAATTGAACTTTTATATTAAATAAGTTGTGATTGTGCTGCTTATCACTATTTGCCCTCTTATCCCAACTGTCAACCCCTTTGAGCATGTAAGATGATATACCTGCTGTTATATCTGCCTATAGTGTGTAATTACTAGCACTATATATCATACCAATAAGCCAATAGGCCAACTTATTATCTGATGCTGCACAGTATACTCAGACCAGAGTGTAGCATAATAATGAACACCAAATGCTTGGTGGTTGCTATTTGTTTAGAAAAGCAACCCAGGCTTCACACCAATACAAGGACAAAGACACCCAGTTACTGTTTAATGATTTTATTGGTGAAGTGCTCACTTTGTGTGAAGTGACAGAAGAAATGACACATAGCCATGTGTAGCGTGAGTTAGCCATGGGACATGCATTTTCTGGGTTGTCCACCTTTTCTAATTCAGTTAAATCATCTTCTGAGAGGGCCGGGGCATTTTTGGACCCTTCCAGACCAAGTAACTTGAGTATGTCTTGCGTTGTTTGTTGGTCACACTTTGGACCATTTTTTACTTTTGCTGAAGCAGAAGTGCCGTGCTGTAAACAGTGACCTTATCGCATTAACCTTTTAATTAGCATATAACATGGGAAGTAGTCCTACCACATTTGTGTAAAATGTGTTGTCAACATTATCCAGGTATCCGAATCACATTTTTATGTTAAGTAGTTACATTGTTAAATGTTAATACGGTGTATACCTTAAATTAAAATATCCAGCAACAAACCAGAGTAATTTGAGAATGCATACTACTAGAGCCGTATAAATGCTTTACAGACATCTACAGTAGGAATTTGATGTACTTGAGAAAATGTAGACTAACCATTAGAGAATGGTGGTTGAATACAAATGTTGCCAGTGAAAAACTTTACCACAAATTGTAGTATTGTTGACATGAAGAAGCTACAGTGTAGGGTTTAACAAAAGTTTAAAGGTTTGCAATGGTGGTATTAACCACAATGGTGATTGCAGACAAAACTAATAGTCTATATTTAAAAGTGCAGTTGGTGATTCTACACTAATACACTTTTTGTCAAATTCAGTGAATTTCTCCTTACGGTTTGCTACATGCTACTGTATGTTCACACTGAATAAATAATCTGGTGTTTCTAAACAGCCCTGGTTATGTAAATAGTTAAACAAACAAAGTGGTGCAGACCGCACCACACAACACTATTATAGCCTTGGTAGCACATGTCCAATTTGGGTGGGCAGCACTTCTGAGGGAGCACCATATGGCATGTGCAAATATCAACAGCTGCAGCTTACCTGCAATGAGAACGGTCGGCCGTAGCGTATTTCAGTAGCCAGGTGTTCACAGTTGTTTTTGAAGGGGTGATAACTGCCACAGTTCTTGTGTTTGTGTTTGATAGCATTGACCATATCGTTTTTCCCCATTGGTGTAATCTGAACATTTTTTGGATTTTTGTCAAAGTAATTGTCTAAATAATGTTTTCCTTGTGTACTGAGTTTGCCGAAGACACAATCAATTAGTTTTGGGGTAAGGACCAAACCTGTAATTAAAATAAATATGAACTAAACATCCACATTGTCAGATTACTGTAGACACTTTGTCATTACAGTACTCTACCTCTAAATAATTATTTGTGTGTAAATGTTATTAGCCCTGGTATATTGCCCTTTGGGGACAAATTAAGGGGTTGGATATAATTATTGTGTAACAATAAAACCTACATGAAGCATTGATACATATAAAGTTACCAAGTCTTTTTTTAAATAAAGTGCAGGCTTTCATTGGTTGGTACCTGTAAAGTGAAAAATGTCTTCATCTGTGTTTTTCAGATCTTTAAAATCTTCAGTGCCTTCACCTACGTATATAGCATAGTGCGTATAGGTGAATGTTATACTACATTTACAGGTAGTTGGACGTGGGAAAGCAATTATATCTCCAAAGTCGTACTGTGAAGAAAAAAACAAACATGTTCTTAACATAATACTAAAATAAAATAAATAAAATATATATCAGAGCTGGTAATATAAAGATTATGCAGTCCTAATGAGATGCTGTGCAACAAAAAAATTACAAGTTATAATAACTCATTGTTATTGATCTTACTACATCAAATAACACATGGTTAGCTTTATTGAGCCATTATAAATGAGATATGTTATAAATAAATAAATAAATACCCCAGTCGCTGATATGAACATGCAAAGAAGCACCGTAGAAACCAAACAGATGCTTCTCATTTTTGTCTATAGGTTGAAAGTAAATACAAGAAAAATACATACATGCTGTTAGTGAAAGTCACTATATAATTATTAAAATATTTAACATGTATATTAAATATATTTTAAAATGTCCCTTGACAGATACATTCACCATCTGGTTTGCATTGTCAATCAACTGGCAAGCAAATGTTTATGTGGCCCTATGTGCCAAAGCCATGTTTGAAGGAATATATAGTGTAACGGTAGCTGTACGTGTATCTTCATATGTTGATATTAAATCGATGTAAGTGTAGCTCGTGCAAAAAGGAATGAACAGAAACGTGTTGGACACACCCTTCAATTGTGCAGAAACCCCGTTCTCATACTGTAAGAAAATATAAACGTTTCCTTATCTGACCACTGTTCCTGTTGGGTCGTAAAGTTATTATGACCAATAACATGGAAAGATGCTGAATGCTGTTTGCTGTCATTGCAATCAAAAAGTTATAGCAAAAAAATTTCACCTGAGGTATGGGTTCCTTTGTTCAGGAGTTTGTTGTGTGTGGATCCTGTATTTGCTGATAAATCACACAACTTGTGTTGTTTAAATAATGTTCTTAATTACCAAACTAGAACAAATAGAAACGAAACCTTACTTTCAATGTAAATGTTATACAAAATCCTTATATAAAACCCTTACCTATCCTGGATGAAGCCTTCAGAAACCAAGAAGGACAACCTCTTAAATATCATTCAGACAGAACGGCCCACACCCAGCAGAGGCATGAGCAGGAAATGGCCACCACTAAAATGTGATTGGCCACCTTAGGTGCCCCCCATACCAAAATCTGAAATGTGATTGCTCATTGGCTGACTCTCTTGTCCAAATACTACCCGATGAAGCAGCTTTGAGCAGCTAGGATTGCTCCTATATTCATTAACAATACTATATACTCCTATATTCATTAACAATACTATTTTACTATAATCACTATATGAAATATTAGTTTAGTCAGTAACATTAATCCCCTATTTTTTTACATAATATAATCAGTCACATACGACTATGATAATTTGGCTCCCACACATGCTATCTCTCTAGATTAAAACAAGCCTGTAGACCACATTATGTTGGTGTAGCAAAGTTTGCCTAACACCTTAGAGTTTATGTAGAACAAGAACAGAACTGTTCTTACTGGTCTTATTAAATGGTCAGAAAGTGTTTTCATATCAGTAGGATATAGCCTATGATATAATGTTGGCTATAATGTATGTAATTACTTTATTTTGTGGCGCTATTTGGATAGTTACTAAACTTAACTTTTGTAAATGAGATCATAAAATTGTAACATAGTTTATTAGTTATGCAAAATAGGAGACTGACCATTACCCATAATGTGTATGCACGCATGTAACATTTATAATTTAGCCTATTTTTAGGATGCCCATGCCACAAAACCTTTTTTTCTTTTAATAAATATATGTTGTGGCCACCACCACACATCCCTTTGCCACCCATGTTCCACATTAGTAAAAAGTGTCTAGACACTCCCCTGATGCCCAGTCTATGCTGAAGGAATGTCAAAAAGTATTTATAATTCATTATCTACAGTATAGCAGAGAATAACTAGAAAATAATAAGAAAATAAATATCCATCCATCCATCCATCTTCATACGCTTATCCAGAGTCGGGTCGCGGGGGCAGCAGCTCCAGCAGGGGACCCCAAACCTCCCTTTCCCAAGCCACATTGG
>JAODLL010064309.1:0-17502 GCA_026546735.1 Forbesichthys agassizii
AAAGCTCACACACACACACACACACACACACACACACACACACACACACACACACACACACACATACACACACACACACACGATCTCCAGAAAGAACGAGAGCTAGAGTCCATACAGATGAAAGAAGATCTCAATACCATCCTGCTAACGGCAGCTTATCTGAGCTAAAGTCAATATCAGCAGCCATGAGCCCTCTAAAGTAAATGTAAAAGTAGAATGTAATATTCCCTCCACCCTTTGCAACACTGTAGGTCAAATGATAGAAGAAATGTGAGGAATTCAAATTAGACTGCCTAGGTTCTAATTGTAACATAAAACAAACAAACAGGACTAGAATCATTCACATTCTATGGATGATTCCTTTAGAACATTGCCAGATTCTCTTTAGATGAATGATCTCAGGCCTCAAGCATAAGCATATGGTAAAGGTATAGCTAATTGAAACCTTTGACTACAGCGTCCTTAACTTAATATTATGGTATCACAATGGTAAAGATTAAATCCTTTGGTCGAGGACCAAAATGAAACTGCCACTACTAATGTAAGTAAGTCAAATACATCTCAACAATCATGCAGATGGTTTTAAGATAGGTTACTGTACAGCTGATAACCAATGTTCAATACAGTATCATTTTAAAACCTACAGTGAGTAACTTACTAGTTTGGCGATATGTGACATCACCTGCGTTTAATTCAGGTGTGTACTTTGAAAGCCAACAGTGACAGAGATACTATACAGATAGCATACTGCATCCTCTATGGTGGATGGTTACCTATGAACCTCTTCAACTCACCTTCCCACCGATGTCACAAGCAGACACCAAATAAGAATCACTATCAATACCTGCAAACGTATGGCCACAGTAGGCTGAATCGTTAGGGTCATTACCTCAGTCGGCCCTAAATAGCCAGAGAAAACATGTATTTACATGCAAATGTACAAGACTGTTGCTTGGGGAGGGTGAATGTCCTGATAGAAGTTAAGATAAGGAATAACCCGAAAACACGCTTCTATGAAAAATAAACAAAAAAGACAAGAGAGAGAGAGAGAGAGAGAGAGAGAGAATAACAATAAATAACTCAAGGAGCTGACACAAATATCAGTAATATACCAATAACGGGGGGACTCTATGGCTGGACATTGGGCAGGTTAGCCCGTCGCTAATTTATTTGACATCCAACTAACCTCTAAAAGGTCAGCATCTCTCCATTTTCCCACTCTCACCAAGAATCCAGGGACACACGCAAACATTCTCTAAGCAGAGACACATTACACACCATGTATTAAGAGGCCCCTCAGAGAGTATTGTATAACGCTACCCCCTGACGTATCAAGTGATTTCACACACACAGGGGTAGGACAATTGGCCTATTTGTTCTCGAGGTTCAGAAATAGCATTCCCTTTCATTCCCCTTCTACTCTTTCTACCTAGCTACAGCACTGTAACCCGTATGCTGCTGATATTAAATCAAGCACTGCTTGGGTTTTCAGCCTCATATTCTAACAAATAGCACACTGGCCTATACATGGCAATGTTTTCTACTAGTTATCTTCTAAGAGAAAAGTAGAGGAGGGAAGACTCTTCTAAGACACTTCACTTGATCTGCATGTTGGTATTGTTTAAACCCTTGTTATTACTTACATTCATCATTTAAAAGTATTTAAGACGTAGGCTGGAGATGTGATAATGGGTGGGGAAATCATTTTCTTAGATGTAATTTTCAATTTGCTTGGTGCTACAGGACAGATATGTAAAGTCATATAATATTGAAAGAAAGAAAGGAGTGATTAAAAACAAAGAAAGAGGCTATGTTTGTTGGTCTGGGCGGACAGCGCACATGTAACCAGATGCTGCAGCCTCTGCCATGACCTCACTGCATTTGAACACACACATAAACACACACTACGGGTCAGTGTCACACACAAACCCATACACACACACAGGGCATAGCAGCGTCTTGATTAGCATGGTGTAACTGGAGCCTGGCACAGCAAGAAAAGTCCTCCAGACACACATATTCAGAGAGACATGCATAGCGCACATACAGATGATAGAGTAAAGACCCACATGCTGGAGAAGGCTCTTTTGTGTTGTCTTTAGTATCAGGCAGAAAAATAACTGAACTGGATGTTAGCCAAGATCTAAACATCCACTATAAGATACTGGGAATGTACTGTATCTGTTTACTTACATCCAGCTACCATTTATACATGACTATAGCAAGAAAAACAATTGTTTACTTGTTAACTTTTTACTACCTTAATTTAATCCTCCAATATGAGAACACACTTAGTCTTTAACTTAACTACTATTCATAAAACATATTTCACATTTAATTATCACATATTCCAATGTAACCCTTACAGACACTTACTGTACACTGTGAAAACAATGTAACATTCTCACAGATATTAGCTGTGAAAAAAACATGAGAAACCGAGCAAGGAAGTAATTTTTTTTAAATCCCGTTAGCCCACACCTGTTCGACAGTTTCTGCAATTCTTCAAACAAGGTCTGTGCACCAGTGTGTTGGAAAAACCCCTGTCACTTAATTAAGTGCCTGTTTGTGTGTCTGTTGCAAGTGAAAAGGCTGGAAAGTATAGTTCTGGAGATGGGGAAGGGGGGGGGGGGTCTACTGTAGAATTAGTCACATATTTCCACATCATGAATGTTTCAAGCTGCCAGCTATAGCCTTCCTTTTGTAGACATAACTGAGGCATTCAGCTGTAGTAACAACTACTGTAGGTTATTTACAAGATATGTGTAGGCCTACTGTTATTATAGTTTGGGTTTAGACCCGTTAAAACAATGGTGAAGTCCAACCTGCCACTGCAGAAGATACGTGCAGCTGTCTGTCTTTCTCTATGACTTTTTGAGAGGCACTGATTCCATCTGTGAAGAAATCAAAAAGACAACACAACTTTGGTTAAAATCGTTGAAACTCTATGAAATAAGTACAGTGTTAGGGAGACGTTGCAATTCAAATTCATATTGTGTAATTACATTCAGACTGTGCTAAAAAACATTTACTACACGTTTCAAGTTTTACTTCAGCATATTGGGTGGACAGCGTAAGACATACCTAGGTGAGATGAACAATTCAAGTAGGTCAACAGGTCAAAATCAATGTTTAGAATGTAAAACTACAAAACATGCACGCTGAGAAAACAATGCGTCCGGTGGCTAAATGTCGGTGCACTAAATAGCTATTTTAGCATGTATGTAAATGTTTGTAAATGTAGAACTATATCTAAATGGGTGAGATGCAGTTACTATTTTCGCTCGCGTCGCGAATATGCATGCAAAGCGCTGCTTGGAAATAAGAATATGCAAAGTGAATAGACAAACTCGCTACGACTGAACAGAGCCATAAGTTAGTTATTATTTCGTTGATGATAAACAGACAGCCCAAAAATACAGTTTTAACGCGCATCGACACCTGCGCAGGTACACTTGTCGTTATATATTATAGTAAAATAATAAATCAACACACAAAACACATCAATCATGAAATTAATTGAAACCTGCAGCTGTTTCCACATTCAATATATTCACACATGTATGGCCATACCTTTTAATAAAGTATTCCACAGTGAAACAGGGTCCAGCGGTCTATAACCTCTTCAGCGTTTCAAACACACACGACTTACGGATAAAAGAGAGATCGCCACTCCTTTTAAATCCAAACAACAAAGACTAGAAGTAAAGAGATTGTGAAGAACACAGCGAGCAGTGACTGCGAGGAGGACATAAAGATTTTTATCGCAAATAGTGCTGATGTCCTGCCCTCTGAAAGTAGACAGAAATAGCGAGAAAGGCGGGTACCACCAAAAATAGCCTTGACTTCACACGGACCTCCTTGACTATTGTTTCCGCATTATCAGACTGCCATTGGTGCGCTGCGCAACCAATCAGCGCACAGACTTTTGACTAAACTTTTCTATAGAATTGTGAGTTTCACACGTAGTCCAACAACTCACACACATTCTTCTTACTGTATGCACCTGAATTATACAGCCATACATCTATACAGCTAGATCTGCTGACGTCTCAATAGCTCTCTGTTTGCAGCTCTATGTCTCTATGCCTGTTCATATCCTCATGACTGGAATAAAGTTCAGTAACAACAATACCACGTACACACACACACGCACGCGCACGCACGCACACGCGCGCGCACACACACACACACACACACACACACACACGTGGGCTTACTGATGAGCAGGTTTAGACATATTTAGCATATTAAGAATTGTAGGCCTGTTTGAAAATATGGTTCAACAATTTTTTTTTTTCATGTCCTACAATGTTCAACAAATAATTGCAGATGTTTGACCATAGAAAATTAAAACCATTCACAAGTACCCTGCAATAAATAATACATATGGTCTAAATAAAACAATATAAATATTTTTTTCTTTGCTCTACCCAATACTGTGGCAAAGGCTTGCCACATATTATTCCACACATTTCTCAAATGTTATCACATTTTCAATCAGGATTTTATAATTATGCAATAAAATAGGAAAATGTTGTGTGCATAAGGTATAAATGTTTTTACTTTCTATTGAATATTTCCATGTGTGGCATAATGTTTAATATAGCCCATATTCTAAAAGTGCAACAAGACTAGAATTGTGAATGTGAGTGTCAACATTGAATAACATGTAGCAATTAGCTACTGTAACAGACTATGTCATGTGTGAATATGTGTGCAATTGATTTAGACCACCAAACATAAAGCTATCCTGGTACAGGAAGTGCAACCTGTGGTTTCCTGTCAGGTCAAAAACGCACACACACACACATTGATTTGGTAGGCCATGACTATACCATGTTCTTTTACAGGGTTTCCTTGAATTAGAAGTTGTTTCCTTTACAGCTGGTTAAAACTTTGCAATAATCTGAACCACAACATGCACCAAACCTGGATATAAAATGGTCAATCTCACATGTAGTGTAATTTTATATTAAAAAACGACCTAATCCAATATAATTGAATGAAATATAATGTAATTTAATGTAATACTGTATATATGTGGTGTACTATACAGTATTACATAGCCTGATACACATTAGCTGGCTTCACTTTGCCTCCCTATTGATTTCAGTTGCTTCTCACTATATTAATCTAGTAGTTCTGATGGTTCTGTCTCTGTCTGTGTTTCTGTACTTGCATCATACAGTCCAAACAGCATGCTCTGCATATTCTGTGTTGTTTGCCTAGTTTGACATTTTATCCAAGTAACAGTTTAATGTATTTCAGATAATGAACACTGGTTTCACTAACTCTGGTTAGTATTGTATTTATGATTACACTGTATTCATTTTGGAAAAAACATTCAAAGGTACAGTATGTCAAAAGTATTGCTAGTACACAAACTTAACTATCAATAATGCCACACGTGTGCAAGATGTAACTACAATCTAAAAAAAGTGTAGTCGCCAACTGTAATGATTGAATGCTAAATGATATGAAAATGAAATGTGAAGTCAGCAATGTGGGAGAAATTGTTGGTATTTGAACTCAATCAAAACAAAAACACCTCTCCTGTCATTGCTTCCTCAGAAGCTCCGCCTCTCAATTTGGACAAGGATTGCCAAGGAAAGAATAGTGTTGTTTGTTTGTTTTTTTTTTGTTGTAAGAAAAGGCTTAATTCCGAAAGGTATGTTTGGCGCTAAAAGAAAAACAAGAAAAAAGAACACCATACCCACAGTGAAGCACGCTGGTGGCACCATCATGCTTTGGTGCTGTTTTTCTTCAGATGGAACCGGGGCCTTAGTCAGGGTGGATGGAATGATGAACAGTTGCCTGGTAATTTTTTACCAGGCAATTTTCTCACAAAACCTTCAGACGACCGTTAGAAAGATAAAGATGAAGAGGATGTTCACCTTTCAGCAGCACACATCCAAATCCACAAAACCATGGCTTCACCAGAAGAAGATTAACGTTTTGGAATGGTCCAGCCAGAGCCTAGACCTGAATCCAATTTAACATATGTGGGGTGATCTGAAGAAGGCTGTGCACAGGCAATTTGACAGATTAGGAGCGCTTTTGCAAAGAAGAGTGGGTCAAATATTGCCATGTCAAGATGTGCCATGCTAATAGACTCCTACCCAAAAAGACTGAGTGCTGTAATAAAATCAAAAGGTGCTTTAACAAAGTGTGCACATTTATGCAACCAGGTTATTGTAAGGTTTTTTATTTACATTTTTCCCCCTTAAATATTTACGTTTCAATTGAATTGTTAGCATTATACTGTAGGTCACATTAAAGGTGGAAAAATTTCTGACATGATTTATCTTTGTCTCATCCCTTTACATCACAAAAACCTGGCATTTTAACAGTGGTGTGTAGACTTTTGATATCCACTGTATATATACGGTATATGTGTGTGTGTGTGTGTGTGTGTGCATGTGCGTGTGTGTGTGTGTGCGTGTGCCCAGCATCGTATGTATTTAAAGCAAAAGCCTATATTTGAGTATACTAGACTATTCTAGTGGTAACTACAGTAGATTTTAATTATTTGAATTTAGAGTTATTTTTATTGAAAGTATTTTTTACTCAAGTACATGAATTAGCTGAATATATTAATGGTACATGAACATTAACAGAATAACACAATGATATAATGTGGAGATACTATTCATATTCAATATAATTTGTTTATTATGTTTATTGATTAGCTGCTAATACTAGAACATACATGTACAGTATATTGTACATTCTTCAAAAGTAGAATTTTCCTTTAAAGTGAGAGGAAATGAAAAAGTCAACACAGACAAATAAGGTGCTTATAATGTGGCAATTGTAATTGCCCCTGATCTGGCAGCCATGTTAATATCTGGTATACCAGCTAGCAAAACTTATATTTTCATAGGTTTTTCAGTTATTTTGTAACCAATAACCTAGAGATAAAATGTTTTAAGTTAATGTTAAAAGTGGCGGACATCTTAACTTTAGACAGCAGAAGAAAAATACTTTACATCCAAAAAAATTATTTTATACCTCAAAATATTTTTTGGTTGAAAACTTCTGCAGAGTGTAATTACCATACTCTTTTTTCCCACAGCATATAAGAATCTTATTTGACATATGCAGAGTTAACTTTATCCCTCTAGCTTGTTTCTGCCCACGGTCTCCTTACTCTTTACTTGCCTTTTTTAATTCTGAAATTTGTATGAAATCGAAAAGTTGTTTTTTAAAACATAAATCCATTTCCTGAAACAACTGTTTGAAAGTGTTTATCATTGGCTTTTGTCACATCAGGTTTTTTTTCAAATTCAACCGTCTTGTTTCCATGCAATGCGTGCGAGATCCAATTTTCCGATGTTTCTGTCAGCAATCACAATAACTGTTGGCTCAGACTAATAATGAAACCTAAATAATCCTTGCATACCAATTTTTTGTGCTAAATCTTCATTTCTTTCTTCATGTGTCGCTGTGAACAGGGGGAGCCCTGAAACTTTACCAGAAACTCTATGTGGGTGTGTATTGGTTTGGGGCCTATCAGCATCCGTGTTCGTGTGTGTGTGCTTGAATGCACATGTATCTTATGTGCATTTATGTGCGTATTTACTTGTAGGTGTTTGCGTATGTGGTTGGTCTTCTATTCATTTTCACAATCTGCCATGGAGTCTGAATCACATCCGCTGTTTGAGCTGAAAATAACAAGACCACAGAGAAACAGTACAGCATGCCAACCGCCCAAAGAGAGCAGGGGAGACACTTAGTGCAAGAAATGTCTTAAGCTAGCACTGCATATATCATCTAATTATCTTACAGTGAGCTTCAGAGGGCACCGTGAGCAGTAAATCATGTCCTAGGTTTTCCAAATATGGTTCCAAACAGGGAATACCTAACGTTATTGTAGTATAAAGGTTATTTGTAACGTTTAGCTACTGAGAAAAAGCAATGTATTGTAGCCTATTGCGTAATGTAATTATTCTTGGTCAGCATATTTCATCATTATGATTAACACGGTTTGTGTGCTCATTATATTGTTAATAAAGTGGACCAAAGCAATAGCACACCTTGTCTAAAATGACATGTGTTTGAATGACATGATACTGTGCATATTATTTGCCCTCTATTGCACATCTGTTATACAGCTGTTAACTACAAACCGGTAAAGGTGTAAAGGGCAGGGCGTTCAGCACACATCCTAGCATCAACTTGTAATATTCATTATGATTTCAAATCATTACCACCACAAGTGAACTTTAAAATATGATGTACATATTTCCAATTTTTCATGATGTACAGCATTTCTGCAATATTTTGTCAGTATGTGTAATGGTTGAATTTCACTCATGGCATGTAGAAAATGTATACATTGTTAAATATACTGTATTTATGGACTAATGAATGCATGCTGGAATCTGTATGATGCCATAAACTTGGAGGGCACATTGAGGAGGAGATGAATGTACAGTATAGGGGACACAGAGATGGGGCGGGGTGTTAAAAAGGAACCGACGGAATGATGGAGTTATAAGAATAGGGTTAGGAGAATTAAAGCGAGAGAGAGGGAGAGAGAGGGAGAGAGTTTGAGTTTTAACAACACTTTAATTAGTCAGTATATTCCCTTTTTGTTTTACATACAAACATAATCCCATCATCATTGACTGTAAACAAAGCTCCTTTACAACCCACACCCTCTTGAACTACCCAACATCACCCATCATGTTATAAAATGTATATTCTAGCATTACTCTACCTCTACATCTTGATCCATATCAGTCTCTATTTTCTGTTTTCTGCTAGTGTATTGCTAATTTTGCCTTATTTTTCTCTCTCTTAGAATAACCAATAGGGAGGGAGAGAGAGGGAGAGTGAGAGAGAGAGAGAGAGAGAGAGAGAGAGAGCTAATGTCTGAACAGTAATAATGTTTGGCCCTGGTGTGCCAGCGGGGTCTTTCCTCTCAAGAAAGCCAGAAGAATGTTAGGAATGCTGCTGGAGAAGGAAAAGAAGGCCCAGTCAGTGTGTGTGTGTTTGGGGGGGGCTCTTCATGATAGATGGATCACAGGGATGTGCAGAATATTAAGGTGAGCCTAAAACAGATGACCAGGAGGATGAGCGAGAGAGACAAGCTACTGAAAGCGGTGATGTAGCAGCTAGCATGACAAGGTGTATCGTTAAAACACTTAAAATACAGACTTGTTGTTTATATTTGTACGCTGTATTGGACTGAGATTCTCAAGCAATATGGAAAACTATTAAAAAATGTATTGTGATTTCTGTTACTTGTAAAATAGCTAAATAGATTTATTCAAATAGTTCTATGGATTAATCCCATTGTCAGTAATTACAGGCCAAACCATAATGCATAGATTCATTAGCTTTCAATGAGACATATTATATTATATTATATTATATTATATTATATTATATTATTTTATTTTTGAAGTGTTGTGTTCTTCTCTTAAATTAAATCTTAAATTAAATAAATTAATTGAATAAAAATCTTAATTTGCTCTAAAAAATAGTATTAAATACAACAGCCCACATCTACATTACTACATGGTTGGTGCAGCTACAATGCTTTGAAGCTTAAACTTGTGTAATTCATGTGGTTGATACAATTCATATCTACAGTATCTCAGCAATAAGATGTACAGTATGTAAAGTACAAACTGAGCTAACAGCACAAAGTCATAAGTCAACTCATATACACTTACCTGCTGATGTACTGTACAATAAGTATTCTAGTCTTCTACACACAACAATATTATGCTAATAATTGTTTGTACTGACGATTCATCTGGGAGCATAACACCCACTGTCTGGGGAAGATGAAGCAGACTTCCGGAAACATACACCCGCTGACAATGATCATGCAACACCCCAGGTCCATGTTCAGTGCTTAATAATGTATTGACACTCACAGTAAAGGACATGTGTGATAATTACTAGCCAGGATAACATTCCTGGTTTAGCCTTTAGCGCTTGGCCTCTCTGTCTCTCTTTCTCCTCTGTCTCATTAATTCAGAAACAACATCAAAAAGTATTTTGAAATATCTCGCTAGCTCTCCAAACTTGTCTCATAGTCTCCAGTGTAACTTATTTGTTGTGATGCAACTAATAGAATAATGATTCAAAAACAATATTGCCTCACCAAATGAAAAAAGCAGTTTCATAGATAACAGGAAAAGCATAAACACAAACGTGATTTAACAGAATCCAATTCAACCTTTGGCATGGTTATCGTGAGAGGTTGTTACGTATTGAATGCTAATTTGAACAAATTCATTGTCTTTTTATATTTTGGCAGAAAAGGAATTGATTTAGGGTTAGCCAACAGCTGAACCCGCCACTACATGAGCATATTCTTTACACCCTACGGATGTTTGTGGTAATATTTCGTTGTACATAATATTAGCGAGAAACCATAGCAACCAGAGGAAAATCCCAGTGGTGTCAACAACTTGATGAGTTCGCACATGAAAATCACACACACACACACACACACACACGCACGCACACACACGCACACACACACACACACACACGCACACACAAACACATGCATGTACTACCACATCGCACAGTCAGATAAACTCACACACATACACAACAGAAACATACACTCAAAGCAAGATTACAGCTCAAATCAAAACATGCTATCTCGAACACCCACCATTCTCTAACTATCATTTGGAGTGAGTGAAGGAAATACACAGGCAGACCAAAAATAGCTCCATAATAATCTCTCGCTTTCTATACCTCACACACATTTCTACTCTGCAGCAATGTTACTGTTTCAATATTTCTACATTTAGAAAGAAAACACAATCCACTGAACTAATACTATGAAGTGAATCTGGATGTTTATATGTGGAGCTAACAACATGGAGGCAAAGTATAAAGCACATTTTACAGTTAAAATCTGATTAACAGGTCTCATAATACAGCGTCAGCGCTTTAATTTAGTTAAATATCGTACCTCTATTGCATTATTCATCATATTCTGCAGAATATGATGATACATAGTCATATCCTAATAATTGTATTGCATCACTTTGGATTAAAGTTCTTGCAATAATTGGAATTGTATTATTATCAAGCTAATATTATATGTTGTTGTCACTTACTAGCGTTTATCTTATTTGATTTGAACTAACTTAATTTATCTTACCTTATCTTTCCTTCTCATGAAAAGCAAATCTAATTTATTTGTATGGCATGAATTCTAATCATGGGGCTCAATACTGTATAAGTCAATACATCACTATGGAGATAGCATTCTAACACTATTTGTTAAAGAGCAGGTTGGCTTGCTAGCGCTAATATTTAGGCCTGTCTGGCTGCCTGCATGTCAATGATGACTGATTGGAGAATAACTTTGTACTTGGGAACTTTTGTTTTCCCAAGAGTCCCTTAGTGAAAGGTTACACCTTTGCACCTGCGTGCCCTCTCTCCTGTGGGCTCCCAGGGAATAGGGGATAGAGATCCAGAGCGAAAGAGGGGGAGACAGATGGGTCTTCCCTGCAGGATATCCTGTTCTAAGTACTACTGGGATCACGGTGACCCCCTCACCCAAATTGACCTTTGGCCTCCTCAATAGTAAAGGCTTACACAGCCATGGTGACCTAAGTGCATGTATCGCTCCCATTTTTCCTCTCTTTGTCTAAATCTATCCGTTACTCACCTTTCTGCTCACTTTCTAAATGCTATCACTTTCTTTCCCCTTGTTCCTCCATCATATTATAACATACACGCCCTTCGTTCTTCTGGTCTTCATCATTATAAAACTAAGTAAAGTAAATATATTTAAAAAATAATAAAGCAATGTACAGCATGTAGCCTAATAAATGTAGGCCAACATGGTGGTGTTGCCAGCTTTAACTTACTGTAAATGGTGAATTAGCTCTTGTTACGACAAAATAAAAAGTTGTAAAGTTGTGAAGAAATAGAATTGCACAGTTGACTTGTTTAAAACAAATCCCTGTTAGTAGAACACATACAATGTAAAATAAGCCTACTTGCCTGGACTGTCCAGAACTATTGGATGGTAGCCTTGATAATGTTATAGTGCCTTTCCTTTAAGCTGTACACGCTTCATTTATGAACACCCTTGTGCTAAGCTTACTTCAACTTTTGAATCAATTATTTTGTACACACTTTGCTTTCTTGCAGAAACTGGAAGCCATTAGCTGATAAATGGGTTTGTGTGTTTTGATAAACTCAACAGCGCCCTCCCTAGCCTTTGTGGCCAGAGAAGATATAAACCATTTGCTGTGATTAAGGGAATAATTACTCAATCATCCTTTGACCTGTGGGCCAACCCCAAGGTCAGAGACACAGAATGAGTCCTGCTTCCCAGGTGCTTTCCCATGCTAGCCATCTGTCCGTCAAATCCCTGTCACCAGACGCAAATAGTGGACTCATTGTATGATGCATTAAAGGATTTTACAGCACTCTCATGCAGAAACACCCACAAATACACAACTGAAACACACAGTCAAATCATTGTGTGTGAACAGATACTATACGTGTGCACTAGTTTCAAGTGCACACACTCGAACACAGAAGTTCCTACATGCCTTTTTCTGTGACTATATTTATGTGTGTGCGTGCATGTGTGTATGTGGTCCCAGTAGACAGAGAACAGAGGCCGAGTCAGCCCAGAGAAACCGAGGTGGAAATCAACACTTCCTGCTTCCTGCCGGGAAAGGAAGTGCTACTGCTGCTGTCCCTTATCACTGAATACACAGGCAGCACCAAGGGAGGAAGAGAGAGCCAGAAAGAGAGAGAGAAAGAGAGGGATTGAAGAGGAAAAGAGTGAGAGATTTGCAAGACAAAGGGCAAAGCTAGCATGCTGATGATAGGTTTGTATGTTTGTTTGGGAGTTGGGAGAGAGACCCCTCAAAACAAACAACAACAACAACATAGGCACACAACAATGGCAACTGTGCCAACACTTTTGTCCAATTGTGCGCCTCAATTTATGGCATCGCTGGTTCTGAAGAAAGTTGTTCCGTGGCGACAGGGTTGTTGTTGTTGTGTCTCATTGTTTGATTTTACACAGTTCCAAGCCTCTATTACAGTATGTCCTCTCCTGCCACATAGCAGCTTCATTGCATACCCCGCACCCCCTACCTGAGTTGTGGCAAAATCAACACGCCACGATACCTGGCTGTGAGTCACTTCCACTGTGAGGGGCTCTGGTTCTCATGTTTTACAACCTCTACAACCCTAAAACACATTTTCCAAAAACAACCAAAAGACAGAAGGATAAGAAGAAGAAGAAGAAGAAGAAGAAGAAGAATCAACAAGAAAAAGTGGAAAGGTCAACAGATAAATACATGGTAAAAACATGCGCTGTCTTCCTTCCTTTGCTCGCGGAGAGCGTGGGAGCGCCCTCGCAGCGACGCCCGAAAAACTCGTAGCAACGGGAGGAAGCCGGTAACTTGATCAGGGCAGACAGAGAGGAGAGGAGAGAGGGAGGTGAAAGATAGGACAGTCCCGCAAATGTAGAGAGAGGAGCCGGGAGGGGAAAGCTGTCTAAATCCCCCGCATTTGGAAATGTCTTTCACCCACTTCCAAGCAAATCACAAACTCCACCAAAGACCACCAAATAAGAATATATCCAAACGACCTGTTCAGCAATACAGAGAATGTTGCACAGAGTTACACTTCTCACACAGTAGGTTTTGGCATCAAAGCCAATGTCTTACAGTATAGACACACAGTCAGAAACAGAGGTGCCCACTCACTCCAATAATAGCACGATGAATGAAAGTATACAGTAACAAAGAAGTGCAGCCTCCTTACACCTTACCAGGATGTGGTGTGAACATTCAGTGGTGGAATGTGTCAAAGGTTTCCTCCATTCAGTCCAATCCCCTCTGTCCCGACACAGATGAGAGCAAAATCAGTGCTCAGTCAGGCACAATATCCGCTCTATCCGCCTATACAAGCGCTGAGAAAGTGAGGGAGCGCTACACAACGCACAGGGCGAGCCAGGGAAGGAGAGAGGGAGGGATATTAAAATCCCTTTAAGCTCTGTCGCACATAGACACAGCTGCAGTAGAGACTGTGTGTGTGTGTGTGTGTGTGTGTGTGTGTGTGTGTGTGTGTGTCATGCACGTTATGGGAAAGTCACCAAGAGAAACGTACACACAGCCTTGGTTTGTCTCCCGTACACACCGACACACAAATAAAAACACAAACACACACAAAAAGTTGGTCTCTCTTTCTCTCTCGCTCTCTCACACACAAACACATATGCACAAACACACAACAACACACACACACACACACACACACACACACACACACACGCACACACAGAAACACACACACACACTGTGAGAAAAAGTCAAATGTACTGTGTGTGTGTGTGTGTGTGTGTGTGTGTGTGTGTTAAGGTAGGAGAGGCAGCCAGCCAGGCAGCCTGGTAGAAAAGACAATAGCAGGAAACGCTATATCAGGAGAAGGCGACATACCAGGGCAAAAATAATGATCACAGTGAACTACAGCGACATTCAGGGTGGAAAAAACCAACGTGGGCACCCAGCACTGACCCAGAACAATGACAATGAAAACAAATGGCTAAAAACACTGTTAGTTTAATACCCCAGACTGTAAAGTTTTTGTCAAAGACACAGCCGTGTGAGGATGTTTCATGGGAAACAGTGACATAATGTAAAGGTATACACAGTAAAATAGTTTGATAGTGAGAGTTATTTATCATTTCGATACATTTTCAATTAACCACAATCAAATTGTTAGATGTTTACCCCAAGGTTAATTTTTATCCACTATGTTAATTTTATCACCACTTGTGTAAATTGTGTAAATCCAATGTCATTTCCCAAAATTTTTGAATCTAAATAAAAAACTAGCTTCATAATTCTCATATTAATCAATCTCTCACTTTCACATGACTCCATCTATAACTTTCAAATGACTCCATCTATAACTTTCACATGACTCCATCTAGCATTTAATAAAGCATTCAAAAGGTACGTTCTATAAGTTCAGATATTCAATGTATCTTTAAGGTTTTATGATTGTTATGTGCATCAAATTGGGCAAAGTCTTAACACAACTTGTCCTGTGATATGTCAACATGACACTGCACACACACGCAACACACACGCAGACACACACACTCCCACACTCAGTCAGATATGACTCTCATACATACCCCAGCACACCCCCAAATTACTCACACACAAACACACACCGCAAACACATTCTCCCTCCCTGTAATCATATCTAGTGATAAGGACAGCTTGCCTCAACCATCCTTGGCACAGAGATCTCTGACCACACTGAGGATACAATGGACCTGTATTCCTAGTCTGCTCTGATTACACACATAAGGAGATGCATTACAACTCCCTAATCCAATTTCCTCCCTTCCAGGTCAACCCTAGTGTGTGTGTGTGTGTGTGTGTGTGTGTGTGTGTGTGTGTGTGTGTAAACCACCCATGCATGCATGCATGTGGCCTCTGCTTCCGTCAAGGAGGAACTGATTAAGCAATTGCTAATAGGAACAAGTTTAATAGCAACCCGTTTTTTGGTGTATAGTTTGCTGCAAAATGAACTATTGCTGTAACATACATTTACCATTTGTTTGTAACATTTGTTTCTATGAATTCACATTTACAGCTGGATGAGGTTTAATTGCTGTTATGAGTCTCAGCACTGGACATAATACTGCAGTGGAGGGAAATAGTGCTTGGGAAATGACTGCAGTAACAGATGTTATTCCCTGCTTCGCCCCCATAGACAAAGCTACACCCAAAGTGATTTCAGCAACAGAGGATGAAATATTGTGTACTGTATATTAGAAGCTGAAGAATATTGTTGAAAGTAAAAAAAAAAAAAACTGCAGTTGCATCTTTCTACCAGAGGGAACGCAGTCTTCTTCTGAAAAGCCTTGTAATGGAATCATGTGATTTGTAATTACCTGTAGTGCTGCAATTCATAACCACAAACAATTCTAAACATGGATTAATCAGTTGAACCACATGTTGTCATGGAAACCAAATTGCTTGCAAGGCTCTGGGTACCCCTCAATATAGGCGTAGGCCTTTAAACTATTGTCTTAAAATAGGTTACAGGTCTACAAGCTGCACAATGATTTACTGAGCCCATCTCCCAGGGCAAAACATGAAACTTCCTTTTGGGTTTTGGAGTGAGTTAAAATCCTCAAGTTTAATTTGAAGTGAGGGGTCAGATGTTCAAGCTTTTCCACTGATTGTCTGTCAGACTGCCTGATGCACTGGCGGGCTTGCAGATTGTTTATATGAACCATTCAACACATCTGAATCTAATTTTGGCCCAAATAAAACAATGCAGTGCCTCACTGTCAACTGTGCAGTAAACATATTCTATGCATGTGTGTGTGTGTTTAAATGTAGAGAATGTGTTAGTCATTAAGATGACTGAATATAAGGGCAAGGAATCTAAGTGAAACCATACTGTATACACTCACACCCACATATGCACGAACACATACTTTAAATAGCACCACACACATACAGTAAATAGTTTAGTTGTAAAAGGTGCTATTTCTGTTTGTTGTTTTTTGTATTGTTATGTAACATAACACAATGACTCTTTAAAAAAAATCTTATTCAGATTTCAGAAACACGGATACATTCTTATCCTGGTTTTGATAAACCTTATTGATGATTTATGAGACACTGTATGCAGGGATGGGCAGTATTTATGATACATGTATTTCAAGTAGTATTTTGTCATTTTTATTTGACAGTGTTGTTTAAAAAGGCTTTATATTTTGTATCAAAATAATTTAGACAACCTCCATTGGGAATGTTTGCAGTTGGTGCATCCTACTGAGCCTAGACCTCTGGTTAGTTCTGAAACTATTGGCCAACTGCTTGTGGCACTTAATCTAGTTTTACCACCATTTTGAACAATTGACTTCAATGCACAGCATTGTCATTGCATTTAGCCACCCCCACTGGTCATTGATTGGTCCACCATCCAGTGTGACTGTGTGAATGCTGAATCAAGTCAAGTTGTCCACTTAAAGGTATAGTCAACATTACAAAACAGACAACAGAACAAAATATAATCTGATTGTGGATTGGAAGCCCCTCCCCACGTCCTTTTTGTTTGCATGGATGATTGGCTGAGATATCTAATAAAGCTACTTTGTTTATTTATTAAACTAATACATTTTTGACAAATTCAGAAAATATTTACTTGCTAGTAGCCCATTTTATGTGCATGCTAATAAAAATAATCCAGTGTTTCTACAGCCCTGCCCTTTAAATGTTAACACAAAGTGGTGCAGACCGTACACAAAAAAATCCTAGCCTTTGCAATGTGTTTTCAAAGTATGTGTTCAGGTTGCTTCTGAGAGAGCATTGAAAGCATTGAAGGGAGAGGTGTTTTTGTTTTGATAAAGCTCAAATATCAAAAAGATTTCTCCAGAATGACTGACTGAACCTTTACTGAGTCCATTTACAGATGAAGGATTAGGCTAGAATCAAAGTAAAAAAAATAATATAT
>JAODLL010064320.1:0-17498 GCA_026546735.1 Forbesichthys agassizii
CCCCCCCCCCCCCCCAAATCACCCACATGTGAGCACAACAAAATACATTGCATGCATTTAGTCTCCATTTTGATGAGTATTAAATGCATGAATGAGAATACTGTACACCCGTGTGACTAAATATACTGTATTTACAACATATATATATATATATATATATACATTTTTCCTCTAGTTATAATTAGTGTTTTAAAGCTCTATTAATGTCATTTTGGAATACTATAAAACTTCAGTGATCTTTTATTTAAAAATACAGGCTCACATTTTCCTCAACTAAATGATGGAGCTTTTAATAATATGAGCATGCAATTCTAATGCATTAGAATGAATTAGGGGATGCTGTTTGTTTGATAATCCCATGAAGTGGGATTATACTATTGTTTCTAATTAAATCTGTTTTACCATTGCGATTCCTCATACAGGGTCCGGATGGATTACCAATGCCTGGGTGCTGGCAAAAGGTACAAACCTTTTTTGAATGTTTAAAATATTTGATTTATACAGTAGCCTACATACACTGTGTACGAAATATCAGGAATGCCTTATTGTTATGAATTCACACCCTCTGATAGCTGGTAAATGTTTAAATTAATTGAATATCCTCCACAGTCATTTGTCATCTCAAATGCAAAAACACTTACTAATCAACTAACTGAAATAATACACAAAACTGTACAATATAATATGCCAATCAATTGAATGGAAACAGTGGGTGTGGGTGTTCCTAATAATTCATACAGATAAAGGATAGTTTCACTTCTTTGAACTTAGAATGTGTTTAAATGTTGTTTCCCATCATTAATAATTGTACATACTGTACCAAGACCTCATGCTTTAATATTGAGAAACCTTCCATTCTGCTAACACTGGATCATAACGCAGTTTAACTGGAAATTAAAAAGCTTTCAAAAACCATTGAAAAACATTTGAAAATGGAAAGTCAAAGTAAACTGTAGTCCTGTGTGTCTACTTGAGGTGATTCTGATTGCTAGTATGAGTGATGTAGCTCATGCACCTCAACTTCAGGTTTCTGAAGCCACCCAGACCAATGACATGGGTCAAGTGAAATATTTCTCTATATCAAAACAATCAGCAAGTCTGTACACACCATTATAAAAGATGGAAACATAATAACACACATTTCACAAAGGATGCATTGAACATTTTATAAACCTACCATTAGGTGCACAGCCTATTATGCTTAGATTGCATGGATTGTACTTAGTCACACCTGAATGTCTAACTTGCAGCCATAAAACGTGTCCGTGTCACTCCATTGTCCAGTCATTATCTGTCTTCTGTGTTTTTCTTACAGTGAGCGCTCTAACCAGAATCGCATGGAGTTTGTAAATAATGCTTCATATATATGGTATTTATAGTTTTTTGAAATGGGAACAAAAAAAAAAAAAAGAATCGTCTAGAACAAATGTATGTGTACGATGACGCATAAAAACAAGCCAGCCACCACAAAACCGCCTGTCCTGCCCACTGTCATGGAGTTCAGATCCTTGGTGGCTCGCGCCCCCTGGTCTCTGTTCCTGGCTCAGACTGAAGCCCACAATCTGTGGGGTTGGGGGGGGGGGGGGGGGGAGGTTTTGAGGCAGAGGATGTGAAGGAGACATTGGAGAGGGTCTGGACTAGCTTTCTAACACCACGCTCTAGGTGTATTTGTGTTTGTTTGTTTTGTTTTCTCTGTCTTCACACGCTCATCAAACCCATTCATGCAATTGCCTAAAAGACACAAATAAAAAGATAAACAAGAGACTGTCACAAAGGACATTGCACCCCTACCCTGCCTGGATAACGCATGAGCACCGTACTGAAGCTGTTTTTCTGTATTAGTAAATACATGTTACTTGTGTGGTTCCAATATCGCTTCTGCAAAACAACACTAACATTGGCTGCCAACACAGGATCCCCAGACGACTAGAATAAGTAACGTGTTTACTTTGTTGTTTCCTTTGCTTTTCAACATTTCCAAAGGGAGTCACACCCTGGCTGGTAGCCTGACAAGCATTTATTCCCTGAAAGTCAAAGATGGGCGATCGTTTATTTGTTACTTTTATTTGCGGCCATGGCCTGCGGTATCTGTTCGTCATACGCAGGTGGTCACTGATGTGATCGCGACGGTTCCACAAGTGCACCCAAAGAGGGAGAGCTTGGACGGTTCCCTGCACTGGCCGGGATTGGAAATGGTTGTGACTGGCCTGCTCGAGATCCCTTAAGGACTGGATCACCAGTGGAAGTTGTCAGGAGACTCTTGCTAATCGAGTCTCCTTTAATGGTGATTGGCCGGGACACCTGTCTATCATAATAGATAGTGCTTCAGGGACAAATGAGAGTAAATGGAATAGAATGTGTTTGTGTTTTTTTTGTGTTTTCTTTTCTTTTTTTTTAATTGTTCTTACTCACTATTGTTTGTATATTTTTTGATAGCCTTTGGTGCCTCAAGCTTTTGTTATCCATTCCTTTATCAGAAATTTATTCTATTTAGAGTTGTGGGAATGGTTTCACGGAGAACGCTAACCTCTCCTTTCTAATGTTAGTCACAGTGTTAATAAAACAGGCATCCAACTGAACACTGTCACTTGTGTTTCAGGCATATTTTTACAGGCTGTTGAAATGTACATTTTGTCTTCATTAGATCAAATAGTAGGGTGTTGTGCAATTCAAAGTATAGTTCAGTGCATGCATTGGTTACACCTTAAAATACCTTTTGTTTGTAACTATACAGCAGTTTCGGAATTTGTAGGCTATTTGTTCTTAAACTGGGTACTGTGTGTTTTCTAGACACTGCATAATATTTAGTTTCTTCTTTTTTTTAAGTTTATTGAAAAATAAATCATAATTGTTGTACCTATTTAGCATGCTAGGGAATTATAAACTCAGCAAACAGCTTTAATAATAATAAGTGGGCGTGGTCGATGAGGAGGGTTTCACACAGTTTATGATCTGAACATGCCTTGTGTTCCAGTTCAATATATGGTTTAACAGATCAACTAATGTTGATGTAACAACATTAATGTAAAGAGTGTGTCTTAAAATGTAAAACCCACCTTACAGTCAAAACATGCTCAATGTATGACAATGAAACCCAAACTTAATGGTGACAGGTTGCATTCCATGCCAGAATGAATTGGCCTCTTAGTGGGATTCAGTTCACAACACAATAATCTTCTAGATTGTGATTTATTCATAATTATGTCATTACAAAAAAATACACATTAAAACAAATGCATTCTGGAAGATGTGACCCTATGCAAAGTGATTTTGACAAAATAAATTAGGATTTCTAATTTATTTTTGCAACAACAGCGGGATTCAAGCTACATGTCCTTGTGGATTGTAGTCAATCATACAGTTTAATAATCCATAATGTTATGGATATGCTCATCTGTACTGGTTTTGATATTGGTGCTATCTATAACATCAACAATGGCTCAATTTAGGCAAGAACCAGTAAATCAGTTCCTTTATTGTTATTTTGTTTGTATTGGAATAATTTTGCGCATATACTTTTGTATTTGTCTCACTATTTTAAGTGGTAAATAATTTATTTTTCTATATTTTTTTAAATCAAGGCATTTTGGTTTCTAGCAGGCATTCCTTTCATGTGACAGTGACGTCTGGTTTGAAAGGGGCATCATGGTTTGTGTCCAGAATATCTGGTGGTTGAAACCAATATTGACATGCAGAGAGAGCAAGCCTGTCTGAATAGTCCTCAACCCCATCTTTAGACTCACCCCATTCTCTCTGCTCAGCGTTTCATGCACAAGGTGGACATGTGTTGTTCTGTGTATAACACAATCATGTAGTGTCCCTTTGAATATAGTCACTTGTTGTGTCTGTATTGACGTGGTGGTTTTCTATAATGCTATGGTATCAAACTAATCACAATAGAACAGAAATGGTGCTACGTGCACTGCCATATACTTTATAGTGTGTATTCACGTGTGTTTCCTACAGACGGGCAAAAGCATTTTCCAAGAATGTTTCATCTTACTGGCTGTACAAATACGGTTGTACTTTTTAGCTATGGCAAGGCAGCATTGGATGTGGAAGGATAAATTGTTGTCATGCAATAGCGTAGAAAAAGTATCACTGCTTTTCTCTCTCTCTCTCTCTCTCCCCCCCTCTCTCTCTCTCTCTCTTCCCCTCTCTCTCTCTCCCTTTCTCTCCCTCTCCCTCTCTCTCTCTCTCTCTCTCTCTCTCTCTCTTTCCCTCTCTCTGCATTGAATGTAGTTGATATATGTATAGTGGGTTGTTAATGTTTAAATGTGTGCTCATTTTAAGTGCAATTTATTATTTTATTGGTTTGTGTGTGCAGCATTGAATGCAGATTGAATATAATGTCACATGAAGGTGATTTATTAAGCTTCATTTCTTTGATTATGCTAGCCTATATTTATCACTAAACTGTTAATTTACTACAGCAGATACAGGTGTAAATATGGACATTTCATTTTGACTGATTTGGAATGATATAATGTTGCCTCAGTGTCCCTTTAATCTTTGACAGTTCCTATTTCCATATTGACATTTTTTTTATCTATTATTGATTTATGTTATTGCTGCTTTTATTCTCGTTTGATTTCCAGCATTTGTCACATACGGTATTAAGCTGTATCTTCAGTATGTGCAGCTAATTGTTGTCATTAATATTGTTTTATTAGTGTATATTGTGACTGGGTTGTCTCCCATTTATGGTGTCAAATCATTTTGGCTGTCATGAATGGGCAAATCAATGTCATTCATTTTGCTTATGGATGTCTAATTGTGAAGATGGTAAGGGGTGTCTTGTTCCGATAAAATAAACACAGCATACATGTAAATATATGCTGTGCCACTTTTACTCTTCACACCTGTAAAACTCTTAATCGATTTTCTGCAAAAGAGAAAATGCCCTATAAACAACTTTTTGATACTGCACATGCAAGAACTAGTTTATTTTCCCAAATGGTGGCCTAACTGCAGTCAGACGTTGCATTTCTTAATTTGTGGTATTTTCTCTGTTCTGTATATGTGTAATGTTTATTTTTTACACACTTGTTTGAAATTCAATTGAAGATCTTGTTCTTTATTATTTTAAGGATGACATTTCATATGACTGTACAGTTGGAGCCAAATAAATGCAGTCTCTCAAATATTGACATACTTTGTGCTTATCTAAATCAATTTTAGACTCTCTCTCTCTCTCTCTCTCTCTCTCTATATATATATATATATATATATATATATATATATGCAGAAATGGTCTGTTTCAATAATAGGCTATATTTTAAAGAGTTAAATATCTGCATTGACAATGCAATGTTTCAATATGTTGTGTTGTTTCTGTCAATATGATATGTTTAAATCTTATCTTACAAAAAATATAGGTTTAGTGAATTTTACATGAAATTATTCTGCCAGGAATGTCGAATGCTAAGATCAATGTTAACCTGCAAGTATATGACGCCAACAGGTGGCAGCAGTATGGGAAGGCTGCCGTGCGTGCGTGAGCGTGTTCGTGAGGGGGTACGCTGACCAAACTCTCACGTGCGCTCTGTGAGTCGTTTCCTTTGGAATTGACATACAGTAAAATAATCTGGCAGTGAAAAGGCATCCTCACGCGTGTGCCGGTTATAGCCTGATGATGGCCACGGAAATCTTTGATAAGACTGAAACTATTGACTTGAGAAAGAAGCACATCGGGTAAGAGCACTAATACTCTGTGTGGGGTGTTCCTCGCCGTTGTCAAGTTATTAATGTGACTGTCTTACATTTTTTAAAGTATCGGGAAGGGGGGGGGGGGGGGGGGGGGGGGGTGGTTTAGGGCTGTGGGACGAGGAGGTCTCAAATGTAATCCTCTTTACAATTGAAACGGGGACAGGGTTGAAGAAAGGACAACATGTTTCTGTTTGGTACATCGTGGACGCAAGCTGCTTCTTTGATGCTGTGTTTTTCTCCTGAGCATTCGCTGGTATTAGCTGTCTGGGGTCCTTTAAGACTGTGTGCATGAGATTGTGCCTGTCGGCCATTATCACTGCAGACATGCTACAGTAGGAACATTGTCATGCTAACAGTGCCAAAATATAGGCAGAGTGAGAGAATATGCGGTCGAATTAACTGAAAATATATTGATATTTTTGTTTGTCCTAACTTGGAATATGAATATGAATATGGGGTGTTCTGATGATAAGGATTTTTGCCTGATAAAACTATTTTCACTAAAATATAATTTGCTGAGCTGAGTATGATCAAATTTGCTGATTCCACTCTTACAGTAAAAGTATGTGTAATATCCGCAACGGTCTAGACCTGCTCTGTTAAAGGAATTTATAAATAGGAATGAAAATCGTACAACTGGAGCGGATTGCAGAGGAGTTTGAAAGATCCATTAGAAAGTGTCTTTGGCCAGTAAGTTAGTTCATACCGAGCTTCACATAATTAATACCATACCGAGTTCAGGTGATTTGCCCACGATTATTGTAGCTCATTAAAAAACATGATTTTTGATCATCGAAGTGTTCTCACAATTTAAAATAGAAGCAAACTCATAGTTGTATATTGCAGGATATGTGTTGTTATCCTTTCATTGATTTACATGTTTGATAAACAGCAGCAATATTGCAATTATTTTATTCCTATATGATTGCCAATCATAATTATTACCCACTCCTAGCCTCATTTTAGTTTCATGATTGCAAAGTAACCAGGGTAACCAGCGTCAATAGATTTTATAAACATTTTAAAATGCAAAGTTGACAGTTCATGTAATACATAGCAATAACTCTATTGCTAATACCGACCGAGCGCATGTGATGTGTTTCAATTACATGTCATATGTGTTAATAGTAGCAGAGATGCTGGTGTGCATTGTACAAATGGCAAACTGCTGCGTATACGTTTAGTCAATACGGTGTTGTGTTCTCTTTGCAAACATGTCACCCTGTCAATACAAACCGCCCCTGTTTATTTCTACAGGGTATTATACTGCTACCTTAGCGGATCGCGAAAAGCCCCCCCTTCCCTGTTCATTATTCCCTGTTGGAAACCTCAACCTCCAATAGCGCGTCCTGCTGCGCCTGCGTTCCCGTGACAGCGAGCAGGCCACGTACGGTGACATCCGTTTGATCTGGAGCTCTGCAGGGTTCAGTAGGCAGTGCATCATAAAGTCCAACATGTCCGCTAATTACAGATTACACGATCCCGCGCCGTCGGCGACAAAGCCGAGGAGAGAGAGAGGGGGGCCAGGCCAGGCGGTTTTATATTTGGTCATGACCTGCGTTCATAAATCTGGGTGTTGCAGGGACGCCCGGTAAAAAGGCTGCCGGCTCAACGACCCTCCCCGTCTGTATCTCTCTCTCTCTCTCTCCCTCTCTCTCTCTCTCTCTCCTCTAACCTCCTCCTGTCCCTTGCTTAGTCTCTCCACTGCAGTCTAATGTCCCCAGAGCCACCATAACAGAGAGGAGGAGAGAGCGGAAGGAGAGAAAGGGAGAGAGATGGTTAGGAGGTGAAACAGCCAATCAATAAATCAATATGTTTTGCGCCACTAAGCTGGGGTGAGCTCACTCACATAGACGTGTGTACGCACTCACACACACACACGCAAACAACACCTACACACACACAGACAAACACGCACGTGTGCACACACTTATTCTCCAAATAAGTTTATTTATTTACACACACACACACAAACAAACACACACACACAAACAGCGACTCAGGACAGAATGGCCCTTGCCAAAAGACATTTTGTTGTTTTAGGGACTGTATATTTTCCTCATTCTATTTCCTGTTTGGGATCATTAAGCTATTGATTTTTGTTTCAGCGGCTAAGTGGTAGCTGGGACCCCCCTGGGAGCCAGCTGAAAACCCCAACAGAGTAACCCCAGAAGGAGTTTCTCTGGTTGTGACAGGCTGCTCCCAGAGGGCCACCCGGCTCTCTAAAGGAGAAACTATTGCCTGGAATCAGTCATCTTGCCGAAGAAAACGCAGCCTTGTCCACATATGTTTCGCACTTGGTTATACATACACCGCGCCTCGCTTATTCTCCACACATACACGGAAAGTGCACAATTATGCATATCATTAAAGATGTGGGTTCTTGGGCAGAAACTCCTTTTCTCTGCTGATGGGAAAGCGCACAATCGGTCGGCCCCCTTTATGGATTTTGTTAAGGTTGTAAAAACTTGGCGGGCACATCTGATTTCTTATCTGGTTGCCCCATGTTCAATATGTTTCCTTCCATGGGGGCAGTGAGACCAGAGGAGAGCAATACAGTAAGATACAGTAGCAAGTCGGGCACGCCGGGATTCAGCTGGCCGATGGCCAGCCAGATATTACAGTCAGATATACAGTAACACAGATGGATGCACTCAGCCTAAAGAGGCTGACATATTGGCCAGTGCTGTCATTACAGTGACATAATACCTATGCTGACAGGTAATGAAGAGGCCAGAGGCCACCCAACAACAGAATTGCATAAAGCTTTTATCTTTAACTCGTACAACGTAAAACATAACCACTGACACATGGGGTTTCCCAAGGGACGTTTTCTATGGTGAAGGTCGGAATGGAGTCATTCCCACCAGCATCGCCGTGGTAACACATTTCAGCAGGCGTTGCACTGCAGCTGTGGGTTTTTACATCCTATAAAAGTTTATTTCTCACATTATATTAATCTTAATTTTGCATACATTCTGTTTATAATGGTGCTAACGCACGCATATGTCACGGTGTTTATTTTCCCCAAAAATATAATAAATAAGTGCAATAATATTAAACATTTCCTTTTTCCGTCAATTAGAACAAATAATGGAAATAGTAACATATATTTCTACATCACAAATGGACGTTGTTGTTATACTAGCTCATAAAAACATAAATTAAATAAGACTGTAAATGAACAGATACAAATAAACTAGTTTATTTGATTAAAGTTAGGCAGAACTTGTATACAGCATCTTTGCTGAGGTCAATCAGATATGCTAGGCGAGTCAGGGTCCTGTACTGTGTGGGCTTCTAGGGCGTACCTACAAGGTCACATAGCAATTAGCATATAGCCAAAGTCCCAATTTATTTAGTAAACCATATCATGCATGGTCCCTATGCACACCATATGGTTCTTTTAGCGGAAAACACATTATTGATCTGAAAAAACTACGACCATAAGAAATTCAGGTCACTTTGCTGACAGTTGCCACCCCCGCCCCCACACAGCACCTAAAAATGGTATATGGTGGCTGGAGACAACAGTATCTCTTCTATTAATAATGACCCCACCAAACCCTAGCTCCATCTCCCTTGCATTCCCTCCTCATGGACGATGCTCTGCTGCTTCTTAGATCGCCCACTTTCTCTTTCTTACCGCCTCCTTTTTCATCTCTCTCTCTACTCTCTGTTCTTCTGCTCTGTTTAATATCCTTGGCTACTCTCTTGGATTTGTAGGAGAAACGAACAACACAAATTAAAGAGGAGAAAATGATGGAGAGTGGTGGAGCTGTGAGAGACAGTTGGGATGATTAAATATATGCAGACAGGTTTCTATTTGGGGGGGTTGGGCAGGTTTTGCCACGTGGCCTTCGTTTGTGGTTCCAACTGTCCTCAAACCAAACAGCCATGTCACAGTCAGTTGGGCTTTCATCATTTTGAGGGTTGTAAAAATAATGCACTCACATTTGATGGTATTTCATTTTTAATGATTCATTTTCATTTTTTTCAATAAGAAAACTACAGAAAAAGCTTTTTGTGAGATAGAAAATATTATATGTCAACAATTGCTTGCCCATGAATCAGTTTCACTTGCTTGTCCTTAAATCCTGCATCAATCCCTTTTTGTACACCTAGTTTATCAAAGCCATTGCAATTACTGGTCTATTTAAAGAAACTTCGGACACTCAGCTGCTGTGGCATTTTGTAGCGATGTCACCGATCAATGTGAGAGCTAAAGCCAACTACAGACAACGAGGTATGCATATGAGATCAAAGAAGAAACTATAGACAATAGAACATTTATATTCACACTCGACATCAACTGGATTGGGGTGTGAATTAGTTAAAGTTACGGCAGATCGCCCTCGGTGTTTTAATCTGTCAAAATGATGGACAGCCTTCACGTTTTAACGCTAAAGAATGTCAGTCAAGTATGGAAAATATGCGGCTATAGTGTCCTTTTCGCTGTCAACTGTTCACTCTCTGTTCCACCCCGTCTCACTGTGTGAAATGCAATACATTATAGATACATAAGAGCTATAGCGCAAATGCTGGTTTGAAGCCCTTTAAAAATCCCTTGCACCAGGAGTATCACTTTAAGGACATAAGAGAGTAAGCAAGAGGCATGCTGACGTGATGCGTCCTTGACGATTGAGGAAGACGGGTTCTTCATTTCAGTTCCGACTGTTTTATGTTTGCTCTGCGTGTATCGCTATGTGTGTTTTGTTTTGTTTACATGAAGCTTTGTATATACGTGCATGGTTGTGCGTGTGTGCATGTGTGTGTGTGTGTGTGCATGGGTCTGTTTGCGTGTGTTTGTGTGTGTGTGCATGCGTGTGTGTGTGTGTGCATGTGTCTGTTTGTGTGTGTGTGCGTGCGTGTGTGTGTGAGACTGTGAGCATGTGTCTTTCTGTGTGTGTGCATGCGTGCGTCTGTGTGTGTGTGTGAGTGTGTCTATTGTCTATATTTTTTGTTTATGTGAAGCATGTAAGTGTGCAATGTGCATGTGTCTGTGTATCTGTGTGTGTGTGTGTGTGTGTGTGTGTGTGTGTGAGTGTGTGCGCGTGATAGACCGCAGGGATTCATGCTTCCACACGTGCTTGTGCACGCCAGGCCGCGTGTGTTCAGGCGCGTTTGATTGTGTGTGTTGGAGTGGGATACACGGCCCCCCATAGGATAACGTTAACGTTGCACGTGAGCTCTTGCTGGCATCCACCCCCACCTCCACCTCCACCTCCTCTTCCTCTCCTCCCTCTCTCCCTGCCTCTCTTTCTTTCTCTCTTTCTCTTCCTTTCTTTGGCATTCCTCAAATCCGGTAACTAACCAGACGTACAGTACCTAACGTGACGTTCTGGATGAAATATTCCATTTGGTCGCTCGGTCGCTTTATTTAAGTGTTTTTTTTTATTTATTTGGTTTGTTTTGTGGTTGGGTTTTTCAACATTTTGGTGGTTTTCATTGCTTCTCAAAGACAAACCTTCTAGCAACTACCATGCTAGGCAATGTTAGCATAAAGTGCACGTCAATAACATTTGACTTAACTAAAGTAGATTCCACGGCCAGATTCGTCTCACATCTAATCTATATGAGCCTTAGTTCAAAAGACGTGCGTATATAGAGAAAATAAAACCAACCGATCAATTTGGAATCAAATAGTATTTATCCATTACATACAGTACAGGAAATACGATGATTATTTCATCCTGAATGAGTTTGTGGAATTGTGATGACTCATTTTTAGGTTTAAAAACATTTTTGAGAGTAAATAAAGTACGTTCATACAGTATACAGTACATTGCGTCTGGGGTTACCCTTGTGGCTGAAGCTAACCCCTGTCACACCCACGTACAGAACCTCCTTATTCCCTCCCGCCCAATGAACTCTTAGGTTAATGTGTCCTATGGGGATGTTGCATAATAATAAGGCAAGGAATATATATATAGTATTATATAAGGAGGATTGTACCTTTAGTTCATACAGCCGATGAGCGTCTGTGGCTCTGGAGATGGCAAGGGCCTCTGGCTGTCTCTGTGTTTAAGTGTGTCTGTGTGTGAGGGAAAGACCTGTTTGCCCCTTCCCTCCCTCTCTCCCTCTCTCTCTCTCTCTCTCCCTCTCTCTCTCTCTGTCCTGTCAGGGGAGGCTGTGTTACGTAATAGCCCCTGCAGGCTTTTAGTTAGCCATTACTGACATACAGGACAGCTCTGCTTTGCTTTAAACACCATCTCTCTCTCTCTCTCTCTCTCTCTCTCTCTCTCTCTCTCTCTCTCTCTCTCTCTGTCTCTCTCTCTAGTCTCCCCCCACACACACACACACACACACACATGCTCTTTACTTTAATCACTAACCCTGCGTTCACACGGACGACAAGCGATGGAGACAGAGCTGCCATTCATTTTCAATGAGGGCTTGTGATTTACAGCGACAAGCGACGAGTAGCCGCAGCAAGTCAACTAGGAGGGGCGGAAATAAACTGTTTTATGCGAACGCTGAGCGATGCGGCATGGCAACCACCAATGGGAGCGAAGGAGGCGTGACACGTGTTGCTGATTCAAATGAGCTGACCAATAAGCAACCGCAAGCCGGGAACGGCCGTACGTAAGCGACGCCCGTACATAAGCGACGCCTGTACGTTAGCGACGCCCGTACGTTAGCGATGCCCGTACGTTAGCGACGCCCGTACGTTAGCGACGAGCAACAAGCGTGTCTGCCTCGTTTGTCGTCCGTGTAAATTGTCTCCCCTCTCTCTCTCTCTCTCTCTCTCTCTCTCCTTCTCTCTCTCATTTTCTCTCCATATACATGCAGGCTAGGATGATTGACAGCTGATAGTACACCTCCTCTTTAGTGTGTGTACAAATCTTTGGGTGTACAAATATTTGTTTGTGTGTGTGTTGTGTGTGTGTTGTGTGTTGTGTTTGTGTGTGTGTTGTGTGTGTGTGTGTGTTTGTGTGTTGTGTGTGTGTGTTTGCATGTGGTGGGAGGTAACTTTCATGTGTGCAGTACAGAATATGCACAGACCTTTCATGTCAGCTCGCACACACACACACACACACACACACACACACGCACACACACACACACACACACACACACACACACACAGCAGGCCAGGGAACCAGGGCTCATGAATTCTCCCGCAGCAATTACGGGAAGCCCGCTCTCCGTCTTTGTGCTTCGGTGACGGCCAGAAAAAGGACAAAAGTTTCAGGGGGAGGAGCGCCAGGCGATTCTGCCGCCTTCAGAACTTGACAGCTTTTAAACTTGTTTTTCTTTGCTTTTTCTTTTTTCTTTTTTGTATTCATTAGATAAGTGAAAAGCAAAAATCCCGTGATGGCATGCCAGTGGCCGGCCGTGATTTATGTCCACCTCTGGAAAGAGAAAAGTAGAATTTATGGCTTTCTCGTCGGGCTTAATCTACGCTATATGCTGCAAAGGCCTGGGCAATGCAGTATGTAGAGAGAGAGAGAGAGAGAGAGAGAGAGAGAGAGAGAGAGAGAGAGGAGGGTAGAAGGGTTGAAAAATGTCTTCTACTCTTTCTAGAGCTCTCCTCTCTATTTTTCTTTCTTCTACCAACCTACTCATACACATTTCCCCCTTGCCTCTTTTCATCTACGCATGCGCACACACACACACACACACTCACACACACACACACACGCACGCACGCACGCACGCACACACACACACACACACACACACATCCACCTGAACCATTCCTGTCTGAAACTCGGCTCCTTCCCCCCCCCCACATCGCACGTCTTCATAATCTCTGTCTTCTTCACTCTTTGCTCCACACCCCCGCCCCCTATCCGCCTCCACGTATAGATCCTTGGCTTTTTATAGTCTGAGCTATAGTCCCCATGGCAACATTGGGAGTTGTTGATTGCCAAGGTGCTGTAAGTCTAATTATGTAACTATCGCAAGGGCGTGCGTGCGTGCGTGCGCTTGTGCGATAACTAAGAAAGTGAAAGAGAAAAAGTTTGCGAGAACAATAGGGCGTGCGCGTGTTGTTAGTGAGGCTGTTCGTTTCTCTGTGCAGCACTTCACTGCATTACCTACATCTCTCCTGGTGGATCAAGCTGTGGTGTGATCGTGCTATTCACTCTGTGTTTGGGGGGGGTGATAAAAAGCCCACTTTCTTACAGTCAGCACCGGCGGCAGTGTAAACCATACGTGTCAAGTGCGCTCCGAATTGAAGGTGTGACACACTGCATGTGTGTGTACGTGTGCGTGCGTGCGTGTGCGTGTGTGTGTGTGTGTGTGTGTGTTAGAGAGTGCAAAAACGAGTAGGCTTTTGTGAATGTGTCTGTTGTCAGTGTGCGTGTGTGTGTGTGTGTGTGTGTGTGTGCGCCCAAAGTATGGCATGTTATCACAAGTTTTAAAAGGTTTTGACGGGTAAAATCATTTTGGGGTGCCAGCGAATGTGCTTCTAGTTGTATTATGACAACAGCCTATTCAGCCATGTTGCCCTATTGAAGGTTTCGCAGTGAATGTGTGTGTAACAAGTGTTTTCTCACACTTATGTGTGTTTGTTTCAATACACATTTATTGTTTCTAACGACGCTTTATAACAGCGGGTTTATAGCGTATTGAGACACAACCCTGAAAAGAAATGAATGTAATAAATGTTCACTGGAAATATTTAAATGATATCATAATAATAAATACATAAATAAATAAATAAATAAATAAATAAATCATAATAATAATATTTCTTTTTAATAATAATAATCATAATCATCATAATCATCATAATCATCATCATAATCATTTCGTAAATGATGACCCATTGGAAAGACCAACACTCTAACCCACTAAGAACAAGAGAACAATACGAGAATACACCGAGAAAGGCCACATTGAGGAAACAATAGGAGGCTGTTGCATCCCGGCGTCTCCCATGGCGATGCTAAAACGGCCTCCTCCCACTGCCGTTAGGTGTCCAGATCACCTGCCAGGGAGCGAGAGAAGCGTCTCCCTAACAGAAGGAGGCCAGCGAGAGGTGGGCTGGTGTGAAGTGAATGGAACAATAGAGGAGGGAACAGGAGCGGCGTTCTCAGCTCGGAGGAGAGGGAGGGGAGGAAGGAGAGGGGGCGGGCGCCATAACTTGCAATGTAGTGTGTCAGCGTGTGATGTTACTGGTTTGCCTGCGTGCATACTCAAATATCATCATTCAAATGCTGTATTACATCAGATGTCAAAAACCTGAATGAAATTGGGGACAGGATTTTATTTTTATTTTTATTGTTTTATAAAAAGTGACCACTGCATATTGTTTTTTAAATATACATTAATATAATTGTAAATATGACAGTATATTACAAATATTGAATTTTATATGTATACACAGTATATTTGCAGATCAACTGATGCAGTGGTCTCATAATTATTTTCAGAGGAGTATATTTTAATGAATATTATTAAATGACTGATACAATTATTAATAGGCTATTGTCTGGCATCCATTTTGTTAATGGTGTTTATATTCTAAGATGTTTATATGTGGTGTCAATTTATATATTGGCATTCAAATTATGTTTTATTTATTAAATGATTCATAGCCTTTGACCCTGCTCGTGTGCACACATTACAATTATTGGAGATGCTTATCTTGGGTGGTTATTAATCAACAGGCCTTCAGAGCTCACAAAATGATTATAATTAAAAGGCAATACAGCTTGACATTACTTGGTCAACAGGTTTCTTTGCTGAACGTGAGCATGTCCAGGCATTTGTCTATCAATTGTATTTAGCGCACATACAGTATGTGAATGTAGTGTTAATTAGATGGGTTGGACCAAAGGTTTTGCCTCCCTTTTGTGCTGTGTGCGTGCATGTGTGCGTGCGTGTACGTGCGTGTGCGTGCGTGTGCGCGTCACTTTCATCTGGCTTTACGGAGACACCGTGATCTCAGCAGACGCTACTGGGACTGCCGCATCACATGGCAAAGAGCTCGCAGCAGCATATGGTCACAGCTGACGGGGAAGTCTTACGTTGTCAACTTCAAAATGTACACCAAGGTTGTGGAAGGCACATTTTCCTGGCTGGTGTGTGGTGTCGAGTTCAAAAACCTCTGCCTTTTGAGTGATAATTATGTTAATTCACGTGTCGCATTGAAAATGAACTTCTGCTGGCATGTGTATGTGCAATGTGTGCTCGCCATTTATCAAACAGACATATTATAATCACATACTACATACATACATTATATATATATGATATACACATTATTATCATTCACATTTTAGTCAATTTTAAACCCACTCTATTCCCTTCAAGCTGAACACAGCAATTCAGTTGCCAATGCACTTGCTTGATAGATGATTGGTTGCATTCCAGAAGTGATGTCATACGTGGGCTCAAATGTGGCTGGATTTCCTGACACGATGAACAGGAAGACTTCAGTTATTGTTAGAAATAGGTTTGGCCTAATGCTTCACGCTAGACTGCTAGGGAAATCAACGGGAAACATTGATGAACGAGGGTCAGTGTCTCATTACCTATAATGCACGGTGCACTCGTTTTGGTTGTTATTCTTGCCACCTCAGCGTTGCAGCATTACAACCAGGGAAGGAATAGCCTGTGCCAATTCATAATTCATCTGGATGCTTTTTTATTTAGTATTTATGTTGCTCCCTGTCGCCGTGACTGACTGACTGCTGCGTGTGCTACTCAATCCCTGCAGGCCAAGCAACTAGGCCAAGCCATCATGTTCGCCCAGAGAACTTGCTTCTCCTGCTTGACCCGCTGTGAAAGAGAATGATCACCTTCGGGATGGGACAGACGCGTTAGGAAAAGAAAAGTTTTGCGTTTCGTTTGGTTTGCAGGCCTGGGTGGTTCTGTGTTGCTGCGGAGAAATGGAGAGGCATTGCATCAGCCATCAACAAGGAAAACCGAATTGTGGTGGAGGTGGGGAAGTGGTGGGTTGGACTTGATACTGCAGACTTGTGATCAAATTGTTTGTAGATTAGACTTGCTCATAAGTGCATTGTTCCATCCAATTTATTGACAGTTGTTGTTACCAGAGGCTAAAATGCTGTCACACTAATGGCTTTTACCACAAGTATACTTGGGGAAAACAATAATTTGCCTCTCTGTGTTGGTGGAGGTGTAAGAATTATTCACTGGAGCTCTAAACCTACCGTGTATCAACACAAAGTAATTACTTCAACCACAATGTTCTCTCTTTTTCTTGACAACTCACATTGCTAAATACATTAACTATAAACTCTCTGAAGTCAATGAAATTAATGCTGTCAGACCTGTTTGTGTGCTTTTGTGTCGAGAACAATGTGGGGTAATATCCATATTTGTTAAGCTAATGTTTTCACTGGCATGACTCCATCCCAAGATGGATGGAGAGATTTTCCAAAGATACTATAGAAGAGCAAGTCCAGTTTGAGCATCAACAGTTCTGTGCTTCCCTGTCTATTTACCCTTAGACACTGGCTTCTGTCCAGTGCGTTCAACTGTTTTTTCTTCTGTCATACACTGACAGGTACTGTATCAGCAGCTATACAGATGACAGGAAACTATATTGTGGTACAAAACAACCCAAACGGCACAACATTCTAAATTCACAGAGGCCGAGCAAACAAGGAAAGAGACGGACTGTATTTACGATAGAGAAATATTATGAAGGCAGCCTTCCTCGGTTCCCTTTAGAGAGTTTCAAAGAACGCTTTCTCACTGTGATAATGAAATGGCCTGGCCTGCATCAATTTACTCTCTCTCTCTCTCTCTCTCTCTCTCTCTCTCTCTCTCTCTCTCTCTCTCTCTCTCTCTCTCTCTCGCTCTCTATC
>JAODLL010064331.1:8572-39612 GCA_026546735.1 Forbesichthys agassizii
GTGTGTGTGTGTGTGTGTGTGTGTGTGTTTGTTTGTGTGTGCGTATGTCTGTATAAAACAGGTGAACTGGCAACGAGAACGATTCCAAGAAATCCTTTCCAAACTTGGTCATTTCCTCAAGCAGGCAGGCTTCAAGGTGAGTTGCACTGTCTGCACCAGAGCCATGTAGAAGAGAGTCCCACCAACGGACTTTTCAACAGTCACATGGTTTAAGGACACTTAAAACACTTTGAGGTGCATTGAGGACAATTTGAACTGATAAATACAGATACATAACTGCAATTAGAGTTAGTCAATGAATGCACCAATTTACAATATATTCAATAGGGTACTTCTAGTATTTGTGGCTACTTCCGGGAACTGTTGAGGTTCCATGATCCGCCATTGCTGTGAAAAAACAGTCCATCTGAGTGAAAGGAGTTGACAAAACTCTCTTCCTCATGACTCTGGTTGGGCTGATTCTCAGATGACATTACACACATTGTCAAGCTGTAAAAATGAGTATTAGGCCAAAACGAACGTATTCCGCTATGATTGTGTCGCCCACTGGGTTTTGTTTTATGCGGTGTGTGTGTTTTTGGTTTTCACAGGAGTCTGATGTGTTCTTCATTCCCACCAGCGGCCTGTCAGGGGAGAACCTCACCAACAGGAGCTCCGTGCCAGAGCTTACCTCTTGGTACTCTGGGCCAAGCCTGCTGGAACAGATCGGTAATGCCACACAGGCATGGCTCTGACTGCTTCAAGCCCATTGGCTGCTAATGCATATTTACTTCCCTGTACTGTGTATACAGTATAAGTAGATACGTGGGCTCGTGTTTGTGCATTTTGTGCAAGTCACTGTTTGCATTTCATTGTGGAGTTAATGATAAAAAAAATCACTGAACCAACGAGTTCTGAAACTAGGAAACTCCTTGGGGGAAACAGTGACCCTAATGCTTGCATGGGCAGCAGTTGGCTAGACAATTTCAAACCTCTATTCCCGACTGACGTGATGATTGATTGCGCTAGCGGAGCGGCACTGAAAGGTGCCTGTGAGTTGTGTGTGTGTGTGTGTGTTTTTCCTTTGCTTGTCGTCTCAAAGTGCTGATGAGCACGACAGCCAGCAGAGGTGATGACATCACAACATTGCTCACACAGCTACTAGGAAAATGGCTCACCGGATTCCGCTTATTCTCACTCACAACCTTCTCTTGTTCCTTCCCCTCTTCTCTCTTGCTTCCCTCGCCGGAAGATGCCTTCAAGCCCCCCCAGCGCTCTGTAGACAAGCCGTTCAGACTGTGTGTCTCTGACGTTTTTAAAGGTAAACGCCACACACACACACACACACACACACACACACACACACACACACACCCCTCTCCCCCGGTGAGGAGCTGGTTTATTAGTGTCTGATGTTGCCATATGATCCAGTGTGTCCTTCGCTCCTCCAAGACCAGGGTTCTGGCTTCACCGTAACGGGGAAGATTGAGGCTGGCTACATTCAGACCGGAGAGAGGATACTGGCCATGCCTCCCAATGAGACGTGCACCGTCAAAGGTACGGGCACGCCACCCGTAGCTGAATGTGTAGTATCATTCTAAACCAGAGGTCTTCAACAGAGGGGTCGGGGACCCCTAGGGGGTCCTCAGAGGTACTGCAGGTGGGTCCTCCAAATGATTTGATCCCAAATGTATTTTCTTCCAAAAATATAAATGTCAGAAAATACATGAATATTAATACAACCTACGCTATAATTATAGAAATCTGTCAATAATTACTTTAATGGCTTAGTTAGTGGCTTACTTTGACACTGTCGGCCACCATACACATTATTGTTGGCCGGGCAACAAAATATGTATCTGTGATGGGTCCCTGTGCCTAGGGGTTCTTGGCCCCCCAAAAAAGACCTGTTCTAAACAGTTAACATGGACAGATGGGTTCAGTGAGTCAGGTTAAGGCTGCGGACTATCCCAACTTGTGGGACAAGGCTGCCACCCTGTGGTTGTAGGTGTGAATTACAAGTGGTTTGTGTTGTCCAGGTATCACCCTGCACGATGAGCCTCTGGACTGGGCTGCTGCTGGAGACCACGTCAGCCTCACCGTCACCGGCATGGACATGATCAAGATCTAGTAGGCGCTGTGCACCGCCTGTTGTATGCCTGTTGATCTAATCTGTTAATGTAGCGGCTGTTGAACCTTATTGCATTGGCTCGCCTTCTCTCCAGCGTCGGCTGTGTGTTCTGCGACCCCAAGGAGCCCATCAAGGTCTGCTCGCGCTTCAGAGCTCGTATCCTCCTCTTTAACATCGAAGTCCCCATCACGAAAGGCTTCCCTGTGAGCGCATAGTCACACACGCACACATGAAATGAGTCACAACACAACACAACACAACGCGGTGCGTTGTGTTTACAGCACACAGTGGCAAGAGCCTCTTTGTAAGTGTGTGAGCATCACATTTGTAATGGTGTGTGTGTGCGCGCGCGCGTGCGCTCTGTGCAGGTGCTCCTGCATTACCAGACAGTGAGCGAGCCCGCCACCATAAAGAGGCTGGTCAGTGTTTTGCACAAGAGCAGTGGTGAAGTGCTGAAGAAGAAACCAAAGTAAGCTATACTGTGTTTAGAATGGGGCTATGATACGTTTCACTCTCCTCCTACAATGTGGTTCAGGTGCTGCTGATACCATTGTAGTAATGTATGTACGTGTGCATGAGGTAAAATGCACATTGATGAGCGGTAAATGTGCTTTTATCCATAGCGCTTTACATTATTTACCTCACGTCAGCCCTGCTATCTCTTCACCAAGTGTCGAGGTGTCCTAGACTGTGCTGACCATAACTGGTCAGGGGTCTCCTTGCATGGCTGACGTTTCCATCTCTGAATGTGTGGGTGAATGTGAGGCGATAATGTAAAGTGCTGGAAGGTTGGACAAGCACTATATACGTACGTGTGTGTGTGCGTGTGTATATATATCATTCATTCATTCATACATACATAGTCAATTTACCATTCCACCAAAGTGAAAGAGCCATGACATTGCATGCACTGGTTTTCGACACAAGATGGTTGAATGAACCATTGTGAACAAGTGAACGAACCAGCGAACCCATGTGAACCAATGAACTAATGTGAACCAGTGAACGAACCCATGTGAACGTTTGTCTGCAGGTGTTTGGTTAAAGGTATGAATGCCATTGTGGAGATCCAGACCCAAAGGCCAGTGTCTTTAGAGATGTACAAAGATTACAAGGAGCTCGGCCGCTTCATGCTGCGATACGTGGGCTCCACCATCGCCGCGGGGGTCGTCACCGAGGTAACTGCACTCAGTGCCGACATGTAGTCATGCTAGCTACCTGTGCTCTCGTTCTGCTAAAAGCGCCTGTTAAGTATTTCTTTCTTTTTTCTTTTAAACCCACAGATGAAAGAATGAGATGATCGCAGCAACATCTGGATACTGCGTGTAGCTGCAGACAAAGTGCAATTCCCCAAGAGGCATGTCAGTTCTGAGGTCGAGGCTTCCCGTCCGTCCATCCATCCACGCATCTCTCCATCCAGTGCAGTCGGTTCTACCTGCGTCTCTGACCAACACTATCCGTGACTGCCCGCAGAGGAAAAAACCCTGGGGCCAACATGCACCCCCCGACCCTTAAGTCATCTTAGTGACACCACAGCCCATTTGGTTCAGCTCAATGTACACCCTGCCTGAATATTCAACATGTCACCCTTCCCCCGTCCCGCTCTATAGGTGAAATTGTAGTTCTGTCGGTTGGTCAAGCCAGTTACGAAGCAACATTCTGAAATGTTTAGCTATATACGTTACATGTTTTCTTCACACACATGATTAAGGCCATGTCCACACAGTAGTCAACTTCTTTCTGGCATTCGACATATATTCGAACTGTCATTAAAGACACTACGAGGAGTTAATATAGGATTTTTAGGGGATGTGAGCTCCCACTGTGAACATGAGTATCAGTGTTTCCCTTATTGAAGCCTGAAATTCTTGAAAGCCCTTTTGCCTCGTCACTAAGAGCTACCTCAACTCATCTGTGGAGCGTGTTTGTATTGCAGATGGTAGTATATAGTCTATTTTAATCACTACAGTTCATCACAAAAATACAAAGCTGGTAAATGGGGAAACTCCTTGTAGCGCCTTTAAACAAAGTTAAATATCTATTTCATTGCAGGTATGTTTAAACAAAATGTTTTAGACTGTTTACCACAATTATTTGCTTCCCTTGTGATTGCTGCTGTTTATAAGGCAATGGTGTATGTTTTTTATGAACAAAAGTGGAAGCTTGAATAGAGATTCCAACAGCTAAAATATATAAATATTTTATTTTCCCTTTTTTGTTTTAACATAATTTAAAAAGAAGTCTAGGAGATTTCAAACATGAGCCAGCGTAACACATTTTGAAGTTTTGATGTGATTGTTCAGCTGAGCTGAGCTGAGAGAAGCTGTCACGCTGGAGGTATTGGTGTGAATAAAGCTGATGAGATCTTGAAAATGAGTTGAGATTTTCCCAAGTCTTTAATTTGATTTAGATTTATTTGATTAATTTAATTTGACATTCAAACATTTATTTATTTAATATCACATTTAATCCAAATGTGATATTTTTTTGATGGGTATTATAATTTGTACTTACCTAGTATATTATAATAGATGTTTTTCAAGTTAAGTGTACTTTGGATTTGGAGATTTTTATATTTATTAAAAAAAATGTCTTAATTTTTTATTAATTGCTAAAGCTTGTAGACCTTAACAACAAGCCTTCAACAAACTCGCTGTCTACCTTATAAATAACAGCACTGTGTATTTGTGTAGAAGTTGGTCAATAATATGTTTAAAACTGCCTTAACATATTCTGCTTTATGTTGCCAATGATTACATTAGGTCCTGCATGTGGTGGTAAACTAAGATCCACCCATTTCTGCAAGACATTGTGATATTCTCAACAGATAAATTGTGTAGATTAGTTACAATACCAGTAGAGGTTCATGTGCGCTAGTTTGGCATACAACTTAATTTGGGAGGGACAGAAATAGACTAGTGAACTTTGCACCTCTCGTGAACTCGTTTTTTCTTTTTAGCGTAGAGCTACTGGCTGTAAGCCTGTACTACTGCTGATCTTCTGTTTTAATAAGTGATTAAATAATACATTCTAGCAAACCGTGATGGAAACTTCCAAGCAAGGCGTGCTGGTTCTGGAGAACTATATTGGAGGACAGTTTGTGCCCTGCAGGAGCCACATTGACTCGTATGACCCATCCACTGGACAGGTCTACTGCAAAGTGCCAGACAGCGGCGCAGACGAGGTGGGAGTGCCAATTTCACCATGCATTGCTTAGATGTAAAACATTTGATTTAGTACTATGCTCTTGTAGGTCATTACTGGATGCAATTAAAAATCTGTCCATTCTTAATTGATAGGTACAATTGTATCAGTTGAGTTTCCATCTAACAGTGCAGTTACATCTTCATTTAATGTAATGGGCTACTAATGATATGTCCAACGGGACATTGCATGTTGAGGCTGTTTCCACCCTGGACTGAGACGGGCTACGTTTCGAAAGCCATTGCTTCATACACAATCAGCAGTTAATAATTACACAAACTGACCAGTGAACCCTCAAAATAAAGCTATTATCTCTTCTGTTATTAATGTGCCTTGCTTATGTCTCTACTGTACATAGATATGGTATCCTGTATCTGCCTAGAACATATACTGTGTCTTTATGTTCTTTTTAAGACAAGTTTTAGGGTGACTCAATGACTCACTGTAGTTCAGGCATGTGTCACTGGAAAGTTCCCTCTTAAAGGTGGAGAATGCGGTAACAGCAGCCAGGAAGGCCTTCCCTGACTGGTCGGCCCGCAGCCCAGACCAGAGAGCCCAGGTCCTGAACAAGCTGGCGGACCTGATAGAAGCTCGCCTGGAGGAGTTTGTTATGGCTGAATCCAGGGACCAAGGTTACTTCACTGGTGTTTTATAAGTTATATATATACTGTAGTTCAGTTTCTGCCCTTCTAAACAGGAACCAATTCATTTACCAAGTATTCTGGACAGTTACACAAGTGTATTATAGATGTAAAAGTGAGTGGTTTCACTATTATTACATGTTCTGTGATTATAAAACTCAAGCTGTGATAAAGAAAGACCTGGCTGAACATGCTATAAAACTAGATTTAAACCCTTTGGTGTTGTGTGACAGGCAAAACGGTAGCGTTTGCCCGGATGGTGGACATTCCCAGGTCTGTGTACAACTTTCGCTTCTTTGCATCGTCGGTGCTTCATCACACCAGCGACTGCACCCAGGTGGACCATATGGGCTGTGTCCACTACACCATCCGTTGCCCAGTAGGAGTAGGTGAGGTCACTGTGTGCATGTGTGATTGTTGGCTTTGTGTCTTACCAGGCTGTGCGTTTCTTGGAGGTTACAGGGAATTTGTACAGGTTTGGAGATGTGAGTTATTTAATTATTTGTGTGTGTGTGTGTGTGTAGCTGGCCTAATTAGTCCCTGGAATCTGCCCCTCTACTTGCTTACCTGGAAGATTGCCCCAGCCGTTTCTATGGGCAACACAGTGGTAGCCAAACCGAGCGAGATGACCTCTGTCACTGCGTGGATGATGTGCAAGTTGATGGATGAAGCTGGTAGGACCACAGTGACAACACCACAGCCACGCACAACATACGGCAGAGCTCAGCCTCCCAATGCCCGTCCAAATAGTTTGTTTTGAAAGAAGCCATTGTGGCCTTCTCCATCTTTACACCAAAACACTTTGTGAGTACGCAAGACCCTCTGTCGATTAACGTCTCTTTGTCTCACACATGCCAGGCGTTCCTCCAGGGGTAATCAATATTGTGTTTGGCACTGGTCCAAAAGCAGGGGATGCTCTGGTTGGCCATCCGGATGTCCCCTTAATTTCCTTCACTGGCTCCACGGCAACAGCCCAGCGAATCACGGAGCGAAGTGCCCCATACTGTAAGAAGCTCTCATTGGAGCTGGGGGGTAAAAACCCAGCCCTCGTTTTTGCTGACGCAGACCTAGAGCAATGTATCGCTACCACAGTACGGTCCAGTTTCTCCAATCAGGTGAGTATAGAACTATTGCTAAGCCTATGACGTCAGATGTGTTTGATAAGAACATTAGGTCTGCATAGACACTTACTATGGAGTGATGCAGTTCAACTTTCTTCCCACTAGAGGGCGACCATGCCTCATATTTCAGGAATTCTTTTGCGCGTCTCTTTCATCGCTTTATTTCCAGGGAGAGGTTTGCCTTTGTACCAGTAGGATTTATGTAGAGAGAAGTATTTACCCAGAGTTCCTGGAGAGGTTTGTGGCCGCGGCCAGGAAGTGGAAGACGGGTGTACCTTCGGACCCCAGCAACAGCAACGGAGCTCTCATCAGCAAAGAGCACTTGGCGAAGGTGGTGACGCAATCTCAGCCTGCCATCAATTCAAATTAGGGCCATCAGATTTATATATAAAATGAATACAAACATTTGCATAAAGCTGGCATGTCTTGTTATAAAAATACAACCCTTAGAAAAACAGTTAAAAGTATGCGATTTGTTTATTGCAATGAATTACGTAAAGCATGCGCAATGTAATCACGAGTATGCACAATATATATTTGTGCATACTCATTAGATTATCAAACCTTTAAGTTAATATATTCATTAATTCAAACGAACATTTCCAAACAATAGCGTAGTGTTTATTTAACCATACATAATCAGTATGCTACTCTCTTTCCCCAAGGTGCGTAGCTTTATAGCGCTAGCCAAAGCGGAAGGTGGAACGGTCCACTGTGGTGAAGGCGTGGACCAACTGGACCTGCCGCAGCGCTACGCTAGCGGCTACTACATGCCCGCCACCGTCATCTCTGGCCTCCCCGACAGCTCCTGCGTCATGCAGGAGGAGATCTTCGGGCCCGTCACCTGCGTCAGCCCCTTTGATACCGAGGGCGAAGCCGTCTCCAGGGCCAACGGCGTGCGCTACGGCCTGTCGGCCACCGTGTGGTCGCGGGACGTGGGGCGGGTCCACCGGGTGGCAAGGCAGATAGAAGCGGGCTTGGTTTGGACCAATTGCTGGCTGGTGAGAGATCTGAACCTCCCCTTTGGGGGCATGAAGAGCTCTGGGGTCGGCAGGGAGGGAGGGAAGGATTCCTATCTCTTCTTCACAGAGGTGAAGACCATCACGGTCAAATACTGATGAAGGACAGATGTAGAGAGTATGCAAGCTTCTGACGTAATGACGTTGAGGAAATACACTTATATTTCGATAAACAAAAAGTGCTCAAATTAAGAACAAAGTCTATGAAAAGAGTGACAATATAGAAAGCTTCCAGTTTTCATTCAACTTTGTAACCAGGAAATACAAACATAATTTGCCTTTTGTGTTTACTCATTTTCCATGCAGGCTACAGTATGACAGGCTGTATTCTTGTTTAATCAGTGCCAAATTGTTTTGAGGCATTCATGACACTAAGCCTGAATCTGAATAAGTTCTGGCACCTTTCAATAAAGTGTTCCATGGGCACAACAGCAAAGTTTACGGTTTATTTTCCTCAGATAAAGCTCTTATTTATTAATGTATTGTATATTTGTTCAGGGACAATTCACCATAAATATAATTTAAGATATATAAAGATATTTTATCAAGAAAGCGAATTTTGAACTGTAGTTCCTTATCTCAGAGTGTATGGAATGTAGAGACTATATGATTTCTTACTGCTTACTTTCTTACTACTAAATGTTATCCATTTCTTGAGAATGCTCTGTTCTCAGATGGACTTTAGACCTATTGGACTTTACACTTGAATGTGTAATGACCGTAAATGTTTCTTGTTTTGCTGGTTTTCACAGTGCCAAGAAGGCACATTTTTATCACCTTCCTGGTATTGACGTTCTTTTTAAATTCTCAAAGGTACAAGGCTCACTTATACAATCCGCTCGGCGCATGTCTTCAGTTATATTAAAGTCCTTCTAGGCAAGTCTCCCCACTCGCAGCCATCTTTGAAACCCCCCGGGCAGTTCTTTAGAAACACAGCATAGCCAGGTGGCTTACGTCAATGCAACCACGTGATTGGTTAAATAGGTTAATACTTGGCAGTTACAAAGCAGACAAGCTGTCTGTTTTCCAGTAATAGATTTCTATGGCGTTTTGTCCTACCTAGCTTCAGTAACTAGGTAGGACAAGTGAAATGGGCGGGGCTTGGGAAAAGTCAATTGGCTCTTTTGGATTATGTTATGTGTTATTATTTGGACATTTTCCTCTAACTTCTTACATAACACATTTGCCCAGAATTCTCCCATAGAGCTCCATTCAAAATGCTCTAAGTGGCATGTCTCCTCGTGTAGTGTGTATAGTGTGTCTGGTTTAATGGTGTATAGCAAAAAATACATCTAGGCCTGTGCGACGTGTGTGTGCGCGCGTGCATGCATGGTGTTAAGCTTTTCATAAGTGTCCCATTTCTTTTGAGTAAAGGGCAGGTCTACCAAAGAGGTGCGCGTGGTATTGGCCAGACTGTGCGTGTGTGTGTGCGCGGGCATTCCCATCCATCTCTATAGAGCTTTCATGTTCCATCCCCTTCCATTGTGTTGTGTTATGGCTGTGTTGGGATAGGTGTGGTAAGCATGATGCTATGGCAGCCTACACACGCACACGCAGCCTCCATGGAACGTCTCATTAGAGAATACCGTAGCGTGTGTTGAAATGGATGCCACCCAGAATTCCAGATGGCACGTCCGAAACGTGCACTGTACCATCACGCACGTTTCCATAGAAGAAGAAAAAAGAACGGGAATGAAATGTCACATCACGTTTTTCTTTCATTCTTCTCCATTTCCTGCCATTTTGACGGTTCTTATCTGCCATCTCCTTTCTGGTGTGGACGTTTGGATGAGGAGGAAAAGGCTCTCGGAGAGCCGGGCCTCACCCTGCAGCCTCTACGTGACTGTGAGGAGAGCGCACAGCGGCCCAGCCAAAGCAAGCAGCTAACTTTCACCCCGCTTATCAAGAGCTGGGGGTGGGGGGTGGGGTAGCGGGAAGGAGACATTGTTTTACAAAACCAGGAGAGTGGAATATCTGGCCCGGTGGAATTTTGTGAAAGATCTGCTTTCAGTGCTTGACTGCTGAGATGCGACGGGGCCCCCTATTGGGAGACTCCCTGAAATGCACTCTAGCTATGGAATAGAGAGTCACAGCCAGAGGCAGGCTTCATCTAAATCAAATATCATAACAACTGCTGCTGATACTTTTGGTGGGCTCATAAATACAGGAATATCAGATGTTTTTTACATGAAGTAAGATAACAGGAGATGTGAATATAATGAGAGCTAGGACAGATAAGCGAGAGAGCTGACCAATGCATGTGCAACGCACACACACACACACACACACATGCACACACACACACACAAGCATGCATGCTTCTCACACTTCCTGTCAGTTTTTCCACCTCCGCTCGGAGATAAGCCTAGAGATTAATCTTTGCCTTGTAAAAATACTGAGGTGAAAATACCGAGTTTAGGCAGGTTAAACAAACCAACCATGAAACACCATCGTGTGCGTGTTTGTGTAATACAGGAGACAACATAAGGCTCGCTATGGCTGTGAAATGCTAGATCTTCAGTACAATGCGGCATGTGCTTGGCCTCTATTGTGACCCACATTTACCCACAGCCACAATCATCCTCACCTGTGAAGTCACTTTGCATTTTTATTAACTTAAATGTATTGGAATAATTGTGTATTGTTAATTTGTCTATTTCTATTAAATTATACACAATTGATACATTGCATCAAGTGTTGTTGTAGAAGGACTGCAAAACATGATTTGTTTTGAAATCAGTGTTGAAACTGTGTACTGTACACAGGCTGTGCAAAAAAGCAAATGTGATACATTTGCATTGCTTCCATAACAATACAGACTAGCAGCCAATAGGAGTCTGGTTTGGTCTTCTACTTTTATTCTAGACCCCCTGCTGCTCAGCTTACATATTCACTGCTTTTCTTGAGGGTCTGATGGACCACTGACCAGCAAGGTGAAGCTCTCATGGTCCATAACACGAAGCTCAACTTGTTGGGTTTACATAAAATCTCTCCATTGTGATTGTGTTCCCATCGGACATGTGTGCAGAGTAACATTAGACTTAGGCGTGCTGGGTGCAATTGGCACTGCTTTAAAGTGGGACAGTACCACACAAAAGCTTAGGGTCACCCAATGCAGAACAAATAACACGCAGAAATCACGTTACCCTCTGAAACGCTAGACACGTTGGCCCTATCAGAACGTATTTGCTCTAGATTATCTGAAGCTAGTGTATAAACTGGTTTTGTAGTCAAGCATATCAAACAAGACTGTTGTCTAATATGCCATAGTACTCATGTGCATGTTGCTTAAAGGGTTCAGCCATCCAGCCCAGGGGTCAGTGGTATCAGGTGAGGGAGTGTTATAAGTCAGCGCGTTTCAGTATTAACCTGACACCTGGCAACAGAATACTGAACAACATGACACTTAAATGCAGGCTGTGTTGCAAGCAATGTGCGTAGAGAAATGTGTAGATGTGTTATAAATAAGTATTATTAAGGAGCAGGTAGGGCAGAGATTAGATATACTAAAACACCTATATACTACAATCTGTAATCAGACTCAAATTAAATGCATACAAACCCTCCCTTTCGCTGATTTATGGGATGTTTGCTGAATGCTAATGTGATGTGACGCAAATGTGTGGCAAATTGTGAAGTGTTTCCAAATGTCAAAACCTACTGTCATGCACTGTGGTTTGTTTATGACTGACCACATGATATTGAGAGCATTTCTTAATTAGTTTATACATAATGTAAACACAAATAAATAAATAAATAAAAAGATATTGTGGTGAAGCAGGGCACTATATGAAGCACATACTATATATGCTACAGTAAATAATTCTGTGTTAATGAGTTATGCAAGCTGGCATCAAGCGTTGGAGCCAACGAACACGTCTTTATGGGGTGACATCTGTAGACATCAAATGCTTCAAGGTGGTGTAGGCTGCAATATAATAATAATTCTAATACAGTAAGACTTACAAAATCCCACAAGCTCCATCACCGTAATCTATTTCAAATCCCCACAGTCTCATAAAAATAAACCTCACAACAACTGTGTATCCGGGGAAGGCTCACAAGGAATCGCAGATATTTGCAAAGCAGAGGAGAATAACAAATTCAGCCATTTTGAGAACGATGACACCAAACTACTTTCTGAATGTAGCAATAATGATGTGAAAAGTGTCACTGTGGAATGGAAAGCTTGATGCCTCCAGCGCTGCTTCTCAAAGGCCATCAGCACTCCGCCAAGACTGCCGTCAGCATACTGTAGGGGTGAAGGTGTGTGTGTGTGTGCACGTGTGCGTGCGTGCTCGTACAGATGCACGTGTGTGTTGGTGGTAAATGCTGACTGGTCACTTCCACACTGTAGGACCAGATGGCCTAGTTTGGCCTCTGATTCTTCAGGCCTTTGTCCAGGAGAGCAATTGCCCCCTTCCCCCCCCCTCTCTCACACACACCCCAATATGTTTTTCATCTATTTCACATTGAAAGCAGCACCACAACAGAGTGGCTTTGGAGAAAGAAGGGAAGAACAAACAGGGAGACAGATGCAGTCACTCCTTTTACATTTTTCCAACTTCAAATCATCAAATCAAATAAGCTAGCTAACAGCGCACAGTGTTCCAGTCCAAGAGAAGGTAGGATTTTAATTCCTCGGTCGAGGACATACAGTAAGTATAGGTGAAGCTTTATACACAATTGAATGGTTCTCTCTCTCTCCCTCCCACTCGCTCTCTCTCTTTCTGTCAGTTTCTCAAACTGATGTCCTATTTTTCTCCATACCTTTTTTTCCCTCTTTATTTTCTTGTGGGCTTGTACCCTTTCATGAGCTTGTATTGGCTATGTAGAAACACACCCTCAAACAAGAGCTGACCCACAAACCCACAGGTTGTTGACCCCACAGACGGTGACAGTGAGTCGCCATCTGATCTGCTTGCAATAGCTTCCTCACTGTGACCTGCAACCACATATATTGAACCTTGTTACTGGTTCAAATGCATTGACCCAGCTCTCTCTCTCTCTCTCTCTCTCTCTCTCTCTCTCTCTCTCTCTCTCTCTGTGTGTGATTATTCTACAATTAAGATTTTTATTTCAACCAGTGGTTGATGTACAGTCCTTTCACCAATTGGACATTGACATAATTTATAGTATTTAATACTATATTAATATTACAGTAAACTATAGTAATAATATTTTCATAGTAATATTTATTTATAATTTAATGTCGGTTCTAAACACAAATTATGGTTATTTACTATTGCTTTAACTGTATAATTCTAAACACAAATGCAAACACAGATACTACACAAGTTTTCCTGCCCGGTCAAAGTGACAAAAGGCACTTGTTCCAACATGTTTCCTGACTCCTGGATGAGAGGGGACCATTATCTCTTCTGCCTTTTGCATTGTGATTTATAAAATGCACAAGCACACACACCTACACACACACTGCAATTCGTACCTGACTTCCCCCATGGGGACAGTAAAGTTATTCAGTTCATTTTCACTAATGAAGTGCGTGCAGTCACAGCTGTGGTGCTAGACAATGTCGCATGTTAGCAGCATATAGGAGAAGTGCTGATATCATCAAGGACGGTCTTCCTTTCTAAGTAAAACCCCTCGTACCAAAAGAAGAAGAAGAAGAGATCAATTAAAGATCCATCTGGTGAATATTAAACAGTAGGAACCTTTATGCTAGCATTGACACATTGATGTTTCTTCTTTGGAAGAGTTTCACTTTTTAAAGAGGGAAGACATTATGCATTATAAGGCCTGTGCTGTATTATCTAGCCAATGAGTTAAGATAAGATAAAAACCTCTTCTTATTAAACGTACCCACTCCTTAGCCTCCCTGGGTGATTTAGCATGCTGTGTGTGTGTGTGTATCAGTGTCAGAAGGAGTGTGGGAGCATTGCATAACCTCCCGTTAGCAGAGATCTTCAGAAGACACCAGAGTGTGTCCTGGGGTTCTGTCAGTCCCTGCCACCACACCAACTCTGATGGAGACACAGGAGGGTAGAAAGGAAAGCTGGGAAGACAGCGAGAGAGCGAGGAGAGGACGCGAGAGAGGGGTTGATAAGCAGGCAAACAAAGAGTGGCGGAAATAGCAAGAGTGGTGTTTAGATGCACAGCAGGGCATCTCGGTTAATCTCCGATGTGCTCAGAGACAACAAGATGAGAGGAAGGCACGCAGTGTTCAGAAAACTAAATGAAGCCTAAAACACTCCAGAAATGTCCTAATTGGTTCTAGAATGAAGAAATATGATTCATCCAATAAGCTCGACAAAATGGTCTGGGGAGTGTGAATAAGCTCTTTAAGAATGTGTGGCATTGGTCCTAGAGGTCATACACTATTGCCATTGAAATATGTTATTCACACACACATTTGAAAAGTTTTAAATGTCAAAAAGTCATTGAAGTTGCATTATTATATTGGTTGGCGTTGGCCACATCCCTCTACCCAGTCTCCCTCTATCCATCATGTGAGCCAGGGAGTGGCGCTGAAAAAGACTCCTGCACTCTTGTTGGTATTGTGGCCAATGCTGGTACTACAGCCATATGTTGCCAAAATGCCTATTCCACCAACAATTCCACAGGTAAAGTCAGCTATGTAAGCTAATACACTTTTTTTGTCAAATTCACCGAATATCTCCTGACATTTCAATAGCTTACCATTCTCTGTGCTTGTTGAAAAAGAATCTGATACTTGTACACATCCCTGGCTCTGTAAATAGTAAACAAAAGTGGCGAACACATCAAAGCTTTGCTTCACAATGCATTTCAACGTGTGAGGCGCCGCTGTGGAAGACTAAGGAGATGCTGTTGTGATTTGAGCTCGAAGCTAGCAAGAATGACTAACCCTGCCTTTAATCCCCAGGAAAGCTTGTATTTGGGACTTTATCAGATGGCACAAGCTTGGATTTATGGATGCACAATATTGTAGGAACGGAAGATTCTGTTTTGGACATAGTCAAACACAAAAGTCAATAGAAGCATTTCGTTATAAGCATTATATTCAGTATACTGCATTCACCGTTTTCATTTACAGTAATGGCAGCCATTTTGGCACACCTTGTCCAATTGTTTGAGTTGTTGGGGCTATATCCACTTCTGTTCAAACAAGGGGTTAGTTAGTCTTTAAGAAAAATATTTGGGATAGCAGTCAAAATCCACACAGTTCATTGCTCAACTGAAAACAAACCATATTACACTGCTCTCCCAAATATATACTCACTCACAGTTATCTGACCTAAATTTTAAAGGACTTTTTTAATAACTAAATAAATTAGTAACAATTGCAGTGAGATGCAAAATTGACTTTGCAGGCTTTTGTACTTTTCTGACTTTTACCATTCATTAAAATATTTTCACTGTTTCATTGTGATTTCAGAAATCAGTTCAGGCCACATACTGTAGGCTATACGTTCATGGTCAATATGAGCCAAGAACAAAGCCACCAACACTGAAACATCACCTCTGATCAAGTCTTGGTCTGTTTCACAGTTTTTTTACTGGTGGAAATATCATAGACCAATGTAAAAAACGTCCTGGGAAAAGAATTCTAATTCATGAAGATTTTAAGATAAAGCCTGATCGCAATTCAATAATGAGTGCCAGAGTTGTAACATGTCACACAGTATGTACAGTATATACTGTGTACAGTATAATAGTTAAGCTCACAGAATTAGTCCTGAGTGATGTGTAACATGTGTTTACTGCATGTTGTCACTTGTGATTGCTTTAGCACACCCTGTGGTGTTTGTAGTCATTGTGTATGCAGTATGCATGTGGGAGGTCATATTGAACAGAGCTCTTTTTGTCCCATTTCTTTTGGTTTACCATTTCTTGGCGGTTTGCGCTGGTATGCATAGCGGTGGGTTGTGTGTGTGTGTGTGTGTTGTGTATGACAGAGACAGAAATAGATCTGTCATAGGACTTGGTGGTAGAATAATGAGTTTGTTTCACAGTGGAACCAAATAAACACCCTCTCACACGGAAGTGCATGCTGCTCATTTAATCAGTGTTTGTCTTGAGTCGGCATTCATTCATAGTTTATTCATTACGACTTATGTCACCTTTCACAATACATATCTTACTTTTTGTGACCCCACTGTACTAGTATGGCAAGCCGTTTTGACAAGACTTTCTAGTATCTTACTAGATACTAGTAACTATTCAATTAGATACTAGTATTTAATCGAATAGATACTAGTATCTAATAAATAGATACTAGTAAGTCGGAGAATAAATGTCAAAACGGCTTGCCATAGTAGTGGACTTTCCAAGGCCATGTTGTAAACATCAGCCATGACTCGAAGCTCTTATTCACACAACTTGAATATATTGCTCTTGGGTGTATTATTACCATTCAATGATCCACACAGCTCTTACATGTGGTGGGAATAGTTTTGGATTGTGTAATAAAAATACTACCCTGATTTTGACAGTGTGTGAATTCACATCACCATGACTCAACAATTTAGCATTGATTCTAGGTTAATATTTGCTTTGCCTTTTAACCTTGTGGGCATATAGTGGGTTGAAAACACAGGTTGCTGTTGTTGATTGTAAAGGTATAGTTAGCGATTGTAAGCTAATGCACTTCACATTCAGCAAATATCTCCTCACTTTCCAGTAGCTGCCTATTCTGTGTGTGTTAAAAATAATACAATGTTACTACACAGCCCTAACTCTGTAAATGTGAACACAATGAAGTTCAAATGTCAAAAAGCTGACAGAAAGAAACACTGACCCAGGGTAGAAATGTATGTTTTTGACCATAGTTTAACACATTTCGTTTTTACTATGTTTATATAACCTTTACTTGACCAAGCAGGTCAGATAGGAACAAATGACGGCCTTGTCAGAAGTTACATGGCAATGTAGACAATGGCCATGACTTCAATGTTGTCTAGTTGGTTTTCCTATCACCTGGATCTACAGCAGGTTCACATTACTCAGAGCTGGTCTTCTTTGGTTGTGTATGTTTCTTAATTCATTTTTTATATTATCACCATAGTGCCACCTTATAGAATTGCAATATGAATGAAACATACCAGTAGGCCAGTGTGAGAGGCGTTTGTGCGTGGGTGTGACAAAATGCGTAGACCAATGTACGTCACTGGCCTTTGATATTATGGAATAACAAACATACCCTTTCTCAAAGTCAATATTATATAGTTAGCTGTGAGCATGGCCGTAACTCCAAGTGAGAGTGGACCAGGAGGAGGGAGTTGACTGTTTTGATATGAGAAGGGGAGTATTAAGGGTCTGTAGTTGAGATCAAACTGGAGCCGGAGGATGTACACACCGGATGAAACATTATGTGTGTGTGTACGCTCCCCGTGAACATTACACATTAATGAACACACATGGCCAAGGTTACTACAGTGCACTCCCAACACGGGTCACGACTGTGGGATGCGACGGCTCGTAAACATGCGGTTGTTTATGACGGTCTGCCTGTGAGAGCATGACGTGAACGTCAGAGGCAGAACTGTCATGCGTGTCCTTGTTAATGCAATGGGAGAAGTTGCGACACATTTTAGTGCAGAGATAAACAGTAGTAGTGTTTTTCAATTTGGTCCTATTTGGATCTCTCTTTCGGTGTTATATATTTAGCTTGTAACCCAAATACAACAGGGATAGAAAATAATGTAATACTGGGTTCCTGTATAATAAAATTCACTGAAGCTAACACATTTAAAAGTGATATACTTCTTACAAAGTTTGAGATAGGGAAAACAAAAAAATGTTACGCAGATGTATTTTATATTAAAACGTAAAATGGAAAAGGGGTATGGAGAAAAAACCGTTGGAAGACCATGTTCAGTAAGTGATTGGCTAAATAAGGACATCTTAGCCATTCACAGTCTGAAGTCATTCACTCTGCATAAATCTTTTGACATTTCAATGTCCGATATATCAGTTTAGCTGAATTTTCCATCACTTCACTTAATCAGACATGCAACAAAGTTACTGTACAGATAAGTGCACTGTACAAAAATAGTCCAAATGTTTCTTTGCTCTGAATACTGCAGTGCATGGTGTCTATGGTGGCTATCTTGGTATATGTTCTCTGTAACTGCGGTGCCGTGGGTGTACCTTCCACTGAAATGAGCAGGCGCCACTGAGTTGGCAGTTCCATTGTTGTGAGAATATATTGAGATTTAAAATAGAAGAAGATCAAAAGAGGAGGCTTGTCTCTTCTTCACTGCCTCAAAAAGGCGTCACACTTCCTGTTTAATTAAAGAGCTGCACTGTCAGGGGGTCTGTGTGTGTGTGTGTGTGTGTGTGTGTGTGCTTGGCGTGTGCGTGATGAGGATCTGTATTAATGGCAAAGGGGAGTGATTTGAGGGGAGGGGATGTTCTCTGCATGCACACGGCCCTCTGTGTCATTGTCTCATCTATAGACGTGCGCGTGCGTGTTTGTGTGTGTCTGTGTGTGTCTGTCTGTGTCTGTGTGAGTTTTAGTTGACCTGCAGGACACCTATACTCAGACTGCTGTCTCCATGGTGAGGGCTGCTTCCTGTCATTGGAAGGCTCCCCTTCCTGTGCTGAGGAGGCTATTATAGGCCATCGATGTGTTCGTTATGCATAGCAGCTATAACCAATACGGTATAGTGTACCACCAGACAGAAAACTGCAGCATTAATTTGACTTCTAATCAGGGTAAATTGAGACACAAGATAAAGGTGTTCAACTTAAGATGGGACCTCCTTGTATTGAATTGAGGAGAATAAGTAATGCAGATAATAACAAGTATTGCTATTGCTGTTAGCAAATACCGTTAGTGAACTATGCTAATAAATTAACTATTTGTTTTTGTGTGTTGTGGGTGAAACAAAGAACTTCTGCTCATGGAGCCACGGTGTCTGACAAAGAATTGTGAATTACTCTTGACCCAAAACCACTTACTGCGAATTCTTCATCCTATTGTTCATATGGCGGCGCGTTGAAAACAGAAATTGCGACGAGGAAGCTGTTTCATGTTCAAGCCCAGCCCCACCAGTGACTCACCCTTCCTCGAGATTAAAATCACGCAAGAACAAGTCTTCAAAAGATGGGTGAGTGCAGTTGAGTAAAGATGAGTGGGTGAGGGTGTGGGGTGAGGCTAAAGGTGAAGGAAGTTTCTTTAAATAGTAAAGGCCAGGCCAAAAGGCTATTGTCTGATCTGTTCCACTGTCTGTTCATTTCCCTTCTGATGGCTATACGCTGGCTAACAACAGCTGGACGTTACTACCCCTCCTCTAAATGAACTGGATGCCAGACACACAGGCACCAGGGTGGAAACGATTCTGTTGCTAAAGTCTTTGGAGGATAGCCGCATGTATTGTATAAAACGCAGGCAACGGACAATAGATTGTACAATAAATGTTTCAGGGGGAAGATTAAACATACAGTAGCGGATTGACGGTTCTGTAACTTTGCTTGACCAGAGAACTTTTGACTGTTTCTTGACATCCTGCATGTTATTTAATTGTTAGCAGGCTAAACAAATTATATTTGTAAATGCGGATTAGGTTTTTGATGTCACAAAGCTCAAAAGGACTGGGACTATGGTGTATATAACAAAATGCACACAGTTTGATATGTAAACATCACTCTTGTGAACTTTTACTGTTTACAGTCAAATATATAACCTACAATCTCTCTCGAAAGCCTTTAATCTTTCTCATTGTTCTCATTGGCACTAACACGTAATAGCAAATATTTGACCAAGGCAAAGGACAATATAGAGGCTCGATAAGGTACAGGCACACGAACATAGCTCAGTATTAACAATCTATACTGTTTGATAGGCTACAGACCAGGACTTCTAGAGTCTGACGAAACTGTGCGTGCATCACTTGACATTTTGGTTCAGCGCACCCACACTCTGCATGATAAAGGAGTCCACATCTTCATGTTATCGCTGATGAGTATCAAGCAAGCTGAGAGCAGCGGTGTAATAGACCGCACACACTATGGAGTGTGTGTGTGTGTGTGTGTGTGTGTGTGGGGTGTGTGTGTGCGCGTGTGCGTGTGCATGCACACACATGACACTGACACCTTTATTCAATAGTTTTGTGTGCGTCTCTCAATGGCTTGTGGAGCAAAGAGCCCATGGCGTGTTGTCGAGTTGAGATCTGCTGCCTGCCCGGAAGAAGAACACCCATGTGTTCTGAGCTGTGGTGTATTTATACATGTTTATGATAGCAGAAAGGTGAGATTCCCTGCCTTGCATTCGGATTGTTGACGGTATGCTGGCACGGAACGCTATGCTTAATCTAATGCTGAGCCTGTGTGTGTTCAGTTTGTCCTCTCCATTGGGCCAATCCCTAGAGAATCATGTATATTTAATTTGCGATAGAGGAGGTCAGGAATGGCTTTCCAAAGCAACACTGACGCAAGGCTGATGTAACTAAGGCGATACCCTTTGCCTCTGAACCACTTCTATAAACACTTTTTATAAACATAAGCATCATTATTTAAGTAATGTTATTAATAGCAGGCCAAGAGAGACCAGGAGACTAAAAAGATATGTGACACAAAAGTGAATTATTGCATAGCTGGTGTGTGCGTGCGCGTGTGTGTGTGTGCGCACATGTGCACGTTCTATCACCGCAAGACTCAAATCCAATATAAACAAAGCGCGATATAAACCTTCAATGACAGGTTTAGAGTGTCAACACTCTCACTTACTGTTTTGCTAATGCTAACACACACTCAAACACACGCAGGCACACGCACGCAGGCACACGCATGTACACACACACACACACATGCACAAACACATAGACGACAATCCCCCCGCTAAAAATGTTCTATTTGTTTTCCATTTTTCTCTTAATATTCCTCTCTGTCTGTTTGTCTGTCTGTCTCTCCCTATGTGGGACTCTAAAACAACAGGAACAGTCCTGTTTGCCTCCCAGCGGGAACAAGCTCTGTTACCGTATTGACGTATGCGTACAACAGCCTCAGCTGGACCCTTCTGACTAAACTAATGAGCCTGTTAGCATGGAGCAGCAGAACACTGAGGAAAGGCGAGACATGATAAAGGCCACTGCATGAGACACACACACACAGCGTGTAAGGATTACATGACATAGCCAAATACAACATGTCACAGCATGTCACAGCATGTCAGTGCATACACACTGTAGCATGAAACTGTATGACACTACATGATGTAACATCACAGAACCCAAGAATAGCATAACAACACAAGGCACCATAACATGACATGACTACAGAGCGTAACATTGCAGACACTTCATCGATCTCTGAGGGTAAAGTCTGGCAATACAGAAACATAACCAGCACAGATGCTATTTAGAGTATATTATATAATCAGCCAATACAAAATATACTTTAACACAGCTTTAACAAAGCTATTATTATTATTATTATTATTATTATTGTTATTACTTCCTGTATTATCCCACTAGTCGTTATAAGCAAATGTGTATCCTGCAGATTACAGATTACAGAAATGACTATCCAATGAAACTGCAGCAGAAGAAGAATCAGTGTTAAATGGGGACAAGGCAAAGGTGGCAGGAGAGAAGGTTTGGGTTCTGACAAGATTAAAGATCCAGAGGAGGAGAAAATGCTGCCTACATCCAGGAGTCAATTATTTTGGAGATGACAGACACACACACACACAGAGAGAGAGAGAGAGAGAGAGAGAGAGAGAGAGAGAGAGAGAGAGAGAGAGAGAGAGGGAGAGAGAGAAAGAGAGAGAGGGAGAGTGTGAGAGAGAGAGAGAGAGGGAGAGAGAGAAAGAGAGAGAGGGGGCATATGAGGAGAGATATGAAAAAAGGAAAAAGAAAGGTGAATCTGACATCCCCATTATTATTGCTGAAGGCAGGCTGTGTCTCTCTGTGTGTGTGTGTGTGTGTGTGTGTGTGTGTCTGTGTGTGTGTGTGTGTGTGTGTGTGTGCGTGTGTGTCTGTGCGTGTGTGTGTGTGTGTGTGTGCATGTGTGCGTGTGTGTGTGTGCGTGCGTTTGTTGGTACAGTAGTATTGCCAGATCTGTTGTCCCCTAGACCAGGGGTTCTCAAACCTTTTTGGGACAGGGACCCCTTACAGGGGGGAACATTTTCCAAGGACCCCCTCATAATCGTATCACTTAAGCATATCCTCAGAGACATTATATCGGACTATAAGGACCATTTATATTCGTAGATGCCATTGGAACTATTTGGAAAAGACATTTCCTCAATGTATCTTATCTTCACTTGATGATTTTGTCTGACATACACAGACACCAGTGTTACCCGGTGAGATGCCATTCATATTTCTCACCGGGTAAGATGCTTAGACCCAGAAGTCCTTATATGGCCATAAGCACATTCTGAAAACAATGCACGTCTGGTGAGGTCTATGTTCTCCATAGACAGATATGCACTGTAAAAACAAACAAAAACTAAATGTGTTTTATGTATAACTAAATATTTCACAGACCCGCAGGCTATAGGCCACGGACCCCACTTTGAGAACCAATGCCCTATGAAAAGAAAGGAGCATGCTGGATAATAACAATAATCTAAATACTAAATACACAAGACATCAGCATTCACACATGCTATTAGTCTGTCTGTCTGTTTGTCTGTACGTCTGTACCTTTAAAAAGTAACAAGAGCCACTAATGGGACAAAGTGGAAGCTATTCTGTTATTCCACATGTCTACAAGGGTTCACCATGTTAAGGCAAACACACCACCACATATGTCAATGGTAAGACAAGGGCTAAATTAACCCCCTTATTAGTTGATACGCTGTATTGAATTACTGCCAAAGCTAATGTTTAGCATTAATGACTTGTAAACATGGAGTGGTACAATAATGACTTCAGAACGTTTAGCACTGTCAGTCATATCTGTTCTTGACTGGGGAATTAGATAAATTAGGAAGGTTCCCTGCGGGTCATTTGGGCCTCCAGGGCTACGAAATGGGCTGAGAAATGTGGATGAATTGATGCAGAATGCGCTGGTGCTGCCAAGTGATTGTCTTTGCTCTCCATTTGTGCTCTGGTGAGGCTGCACACACACACGCACACCCGCACACTTTGTATTCTCAGTGACATGCCTCTAAATGAGGTAAGGATTGAGAATGGCCACTTTTTATTGGCCAGACCCATGGCGGGTAATAGAAGCCGATTGGTCACTGAGTCACACCGTGACAGGTTTCAGAGGAGTCTGGTGGAAAGAAAGAGATGTGAAGAAGAAGCTAAAATGAGAAATAGAGAGCTGTACCAAAAGTGCAAATTGAAAAGGGACTGCATTAGAATATGCCAAGCCCGGAGCATGTGGAGGTCTGATCATTTAATTGATCATCCATCACATTTCTGTGGGAATCTCTTATAGTTGTTCAGCGTGTTGTGTCAGGACTCCTCCTTATTCCCTGCATTGATTAATCTTTTATTTTGTATATATTTCCCAAATCTTTTTGAGTTAGTTGTATATTGTTTCAAAAATGTATACTCCTATGTCCAATAGAGATACAGTATACAGACCTCAATTTTACCTGCTCTTTTAGTGAATCTCCTAACCATTCAGTTGAAGGTGTGGTTTGTACTCACTTTGACTTATTGATTAACCATTTGGTTCACAGCAGGTAATATAACAGCAGTGTGTGTAATGCAATCATAATGAGAACCTTCTCTAAATGAGATAAATGCACCTAATCAGTATCTCAGGTGGGGAAGAGTGAGAAACTAAAATGCCCCGCTGTGTCTTGGAGAACTGAGCGAGAAAATTGCAGAGTAATTGTTTTTAAAGGCATTCTGCACTTTTTTTTTTTTTAATCATGGTTCTGTTTTGCTTCTAGAACATTCTGTCAGGAGAGTACAGGCCCTGGGGGAGTCCTCAGTCTCTCTACCTGTGTGTGTGTGTGTGTGTGTGCGTGCGTGTGTGCGTGCGTGTGTGTGTGTTCCCGCGCGTCTGATATCACTCTACATTCCTTGGAACTGCTGAACCATTTCCATTTCAAAGCAGTGCAAGATTTTCTGGCTCTGTGTGTGTGTGTGTGTGTGTGCGTGCACGCGCATGTCAGTGCTGAACTCAACGATGAGGACAATTCTCTGAAATGTCTTGCTCAAATGCTCACTGACATCTCTGTTCTCCCCATTATCAAAGACACGCATGCACCCGCACACATGCTAAAACACACTAGAAAGACACAAGCAAATGAACTGTTCTTCTGAAAGGGAATGACTTATGTGGAAAGACAGAAAGAAAGAAACAATGTTGACTAATTCTGCTAATACTACATTAATCCGTTAAAACATGCAATGCTCTAATCTGGTCATTAATGTGTGTGTGTGTTTGTGTGTGTGAGAGTGCTGTAATTAACCTAACCCGCTTTAACCTAACTTACCTCTCACAGTCGTTGAGCATTTTTGACCAGTTTGAACAAAGAAAACCACTGACCACTGCATCAAACCACCATTATATGCCATTAAACCAGCGCGGCAGAATTACAGTTGTAAGCACACATAGGTCATGTCAGACTGACTTGAAATCACATTTGCGTTTGGAACTACTGACACGTTTATACTTAATAATACTAATATACTGTCATAGTCTAAAAAACATTCTATCAACAGTGAATACTTGAGCATATGCATAGGACATTACACATTATACATTACGCTTTATTGTTTAGAGGAGGGATCTCAGATTCGCATCAGCATTGTATGATGTTGTGTTATACACAAAGACCAGATAAATATATGCCGTCCCAGTATTTAATGGGACACTAGCACGCCACCCAATAGGCAATAAGAAATTGCCCTGGGCTGGGCAGACTCCTGGAAGAAGGCGGCATGTACTTTTCGCAGTAAAGGTTTGTTGAGGAATTCATAGGGCAGGAAATACCAGTAAATATCCTTGACCGGTCCTTAGGAAGACTAGCCCACTGACATTGAACATAACTGATAACATATCGCAATGAACGTCCGGACAAATGTGACATGAAGATGTTTAGCGGCATAGCGTGCTACAGTACAACATGCTAATTCTGCATAAACCCCTGTGGTGTGTTATGCATTATAGCCACAGGTTATTGTTGGAGAAGTGTTACTGTAAATGGGGGAAACATTGTTCCCCATTTAAATGTTTATTTGCAACAAAATGCTCAAAACTTTGCTTGTGTGTGTGCATTTTAGGGAGATAGAATCCAGGCCACTACCCCTTGGGGAGTCTGACTGAAGCTCATAACCAATGCTCTTTATGAAATAGATCTCTCTGTTAGATCTCTCTCTCTCTGTCTCTGGTTAACTCTCTTACACTGTCTCTCTATCTCTCCCTCAAAGTCTTCATTGCCCCTCTCTCTATCTTTTTATTTTGTTTGCATCCTTCCGCTCACTCTAACGCTACCCCTACAGCATCCACACTGTTCCAGTCATCTGCCTGCAGATATTCTCTGAATCATCCATCTGAGCTTCTCTTTGATCAGTCTCCTCTCCCATTCCCCACATCATGAGACCACGTTCTTCATGAAATATGAAAATGAGGTTCCAGCCTAGCAGGCATAACAAGAATCTTGGGCTTTTGCTTTTTGATGTTGCTTGTGCTGCTCAGACCAAACTAAATCCTCCCAGAAAGCCTCACGTTTACAGAAGACTGACAGGGTGTGAACGTGTTTACCTATGCACTGCTATGGCAGGTCAGTGAATCATTAAACATTCATAGGCCTTCAAACTAGCTTTTGTAAATGTTTTTCTACTATGAAACCCAACAGGTCATCAATCCCATGGGAGGAGTCAAAAAATGTTGACCCTTTATTTTCTGGAATAATAAAACCATAACACATAATAATAAAATAATAATAATAATACTTATTATTATAAAACTATCAAATCAAAGCACAAGCCTAACGAGTCTGTAATAATAAACCACAAGCCTTCAGAACCATCTTATAATTCCCTTTAGGGTCCTAAGTATAACTCCGTATAACACCATCTATGCTTTCATCATGAGCATGCCTTCTCTTTTCATCTCCTGTTCATCCTCTCTCTCCTCCGTATTACTCCCTGTGGCGTTACCATGGAGATGGAGGTGCATGGTGCTACTTGGTGTGGCGCCAGGCAGGAAGCAGCTGACGGTTGCACAGGAAGTGAAAAAGTTACCTAATGTGTGTGTGTGTGTGCGTGCGTGCGTGCGTGTGTGTGTGTGTGTGTGTGTGCACACCTCCCTGTAGAGCACAACATTACCTTAGTCGGTACAGTGTCATTTGTAAACAGTGATCTCACACCTCACACACATACAGCAAAAAGGAAATTATTGGCATACCATTGGCATACCATGACCAATAGGGAGACAATGGCCTGTGTCCGAGACAAAGCGTGTCTGTAAATAGTGCGGTCTTGTGTGTGCGTCCTCTCCCGAGCTCCCTGCACAGTTCCTGCTCTGATAGAAATCGCTCCTCTGAAGTGACAATTTACCATTGTTCTAGGACACACTCAGATTCCACAGGTTACAATGGGACCACTACTGTGGCACTGCAGTATATGGTTCCATACACGTTTGCTTTCGGCTTTGAAGAATATATTTAAGTTAAAGGGGTTTATATACAGTTTTGCCATCAAATATACTCTAGCTACAGTAAAAAAGGCTAAAATTACAACTTCTGTGTCAGTTTCGCATATAACTACATTAAAAATACAGCTGGCCTTCTAATTATCTTGAAGTCACTCAGGTCTGAAAGGTAGCAAGTACACAATGGTAGGGCTTTGAAAACATTCAGTTTTGATCAGAGGTCTTCAACAGGGGGTCCTGGATCCCTAGGGGGTCCTTAGAGGTCCTGCAGGGGGTCCAAATTATTTGATCCAAAACTTATTTTCTTCCAAAAATGTAAATGTCAGAAAATATACATTAAAAATAAAACCTGTGCTATAAATTATGTATATAAATCTGTCAATGATTATTTTAATAGCTTAGTTAGTGGCCTACTTTTATACATGGCACTAGGCCACCCTAAACATTACTGTTGGCTATCCATCCATCCATCCATGGATGGATGGATGGATGGCATTACTGTTGGCCTGGCAACTAAATATTTTATACCATAATGTGGTAAAGGGGTGTGTGTGTGCCCTGTGTCCGAAAAACATTAAAGACCTCTGGTTTAGATAGATAGATAGGTAGATAGATAATACATTAATACATTCACTGTGGCTGGTAGGGGCATGCAACATATAAAAACCACTGCTCACAGTATCCAACAAGAAGAACAGTTCTGATGATAATAATACAACTATAGTTTTCAAAGTGTGACACCTTCACCAATAATTCTGTATTCCCCTAATCAGCCACAAAATCAAAAATGTAACAGGCTTTGGTGTGATCTAAGCCTGAAGCATAAGCGACACTCATTCAATGTACTATATCTCCAATATGAATGCAGACATTTATACATAGAGAAACCTGACAGCTTTCTTTACCTTTCAGTCTCAAACCTTTCTTTCCAAGCTATCGTATATTGACAGAAAGCAACTAGAAATGTTTATAATTACTTTAAAAATGTCAAAGGCATTTAAAATGTTTATAATTTACATCGAAATCTATATAAAAGCAAGTTAATTAAGAGGATGAGAGAGCTCCCGGGACTTGTACCGGTGGCACTGCTCACTGCCCACCACCTGTATAATATGCTTCCTCATAACAAGCTGACATGCCACTTAACGGACAGTAAATATACGCTACGTGTTCAATAGGCCTGAGTGTTCAATGGATTCAAAGCTTGATACGGTTTGATTCGCGACCTGAAGATAGCCTCATTTGATTGGTTAATCTTACAAATGTATTTTACCAAGGGACGTACATTTGGCTCAGACTCCTCACCTCAGTAGGAGTGCAATGTCGTGTTTCACCACACATTCACCATTCATTTTGAGGGGCACTGTTTCACTCATTGTAGGATATGAGAAACGAAGAACTAATTAATGTGCTGTTCCTCTAAACAGCACATCAATACCAAAACTGTTAAGAGGTTAAACACAATGTTTATATAAAAATGCAACTACAGTCTGAAAAAACAGGTCTTGGGCTCTGGGAGGAAACGTCACTGATACTATAGGTGTTCCAGGGCATTTAACATTGGGGTGGAATGTGAAGTAATATGAATTTAACATAGGGGTGGAATGTGAAGTAATATGACATGCACATTGCTCATGTGAACTATATCTGAATCATTATGCTTTGATGCAAATACACAGCTTGTCTGGTAAATCTACACCCCTATATTCTCCTACACTGTATACACATTTTTACATACAGACTACATGTTTACATACAGACTAGCTAATGATCGACTCAATCAATAATCAGTTCTCTTTATATAGGTATAATTATAAACCACAAAGGAAACTAATTATTTATTGAGAAGAATGAGTTCTGAAAGAGTTCAGATGCAAAACATTCTAAGTCCATCTGACAAAAATGAGCAATTAGCAATTTAAAATAGCAATATTTATTCTGAATCTATTTTTGAGTTAACTAATGTCTCTTTTATAGCAATGAACATTTTATTTGACAAGGAATTAAGTAATACGGATAATTTAAAAACAAAATATGTTACATGGACGGAGAGGTTTTGAAGACTTTGCATGTGACCATTTCATGCAGTGTCCACCTGTTTGAACAAGCATTGTTATCCAAAGAGTGTCTGTCTTGTTCAAATCATGTTTGTTTGGTAGTTAAGAAACAAATGTATGTGAGTGCATCTGTGTGTGTGCATGTGTTTTGGAGTGCACTCAGTGAACACACCTACTGTAACCACAGCAAATACCATCATACCTAAGTTAAATGTTTCAGTATTGCGTAGATGACACAAGATGACGGTAAAGCAAGTATCACCTCTGATGATCTGAAAGGCAGCGATGTGAAACAGAAACTGTGAACTGTGAAATAGGCCAGTGTACTATAGATGCAACATGACATATTTCTCCTACTGGATAAAGATTTTTTTTCTAACTTTAACTGATAAAGATATAAGCAAACATTTAGTGTATTCATATGTACTTTTAGGAAAATCACCTATCGCTATTACATTTTAAACACATAAACTTACAACACTTAAAGATGTAAAGACGAGTATTTCTCATTATCATAACATTTATAGATTCATAATTCAGAAGCTTCTTCATCCGACCTTAGCTATGATTCTGTCTACCATGTGAATTTTCATTATCTTGTTTTGTCCCTGAAGAGGTATTCAGAGTCAGGTCTAGGCATGTGTAACCAGTCTGGTGTAGACAACACAGTCCTGCACTGGACTCAAAGTCGTAAGCTCGGACAAGAAAGGCTGGCACATGGCACATTGAGTCCACAATCCCATTCAAAAACCCATGGGCGCAAGCGTCTGTTGCATTAGTGTCAGAGTGAGTATCACTGCACTGTACACTCTGGCTATTATGCATTACATGCTGAATATGAATAAGCAATGAGTGCTCACATAATATTTGGCATAATGAAAATTGAGTTTGTTTTGAGCGCTGAGAGATGATGATTTTGAGGAATATTTTAAAAAAAGCTTTTTTTTTTTTCTTTTTTTTTGCGAATTTTAAATATATTCCTTGATAAATACATGTTTAATATGCAAACACTGTTTTTAACCACACTTCCTATCCATCCATAATACATTCTAGAACTATTCTTAAACAACAGATGTTATTTATCTTTCTTACGCTCTCTGTCGGTCTGTCTCAGATGCCTGCTGACCTTTTCAGTAATACAGTATTTGAACAGCTGACTGACAGCAAACGGCTAGGGAATTCACATAGCACATTACTAATTCTGCTTGTGTGATGCGTGCACACACACACACACACACACACACACACACACGCGCGCACACACACACACACACACACACACACACAGGTAAATACATAATAATGAAAGAAAAACAATGTGCTTAGCATACATAATCTGTTGCTGGTATTGTTGGACAGCAGGTGAGGGAATTAGCCCCTACATTTTCATTCACACATACAGTATCAGCCAGTCAGGAATCTCTGAACACAGCACAGTAAATGTTATTGGAAACATCAGTTCTTTCCCCAGCAGCAATTCACACATTTTTCAGATCGTTGCTGCTTCACAGCATTTTCTAATCCAAAATACACACACAAACCTGAACATTTACGTAATCAACCACCTATAACTAAAGTGGACCCTACTGCAACTATTTCCTTTAGAATTAGTCACAAAGTGTCTCTATTGAAATGATTATCATGTGAGTGGACATCTGTCTCAACTCATGACAGCTTGGAATACAAGGAGATATAGGGCATGGTTAAAACACGGGTCAGTTTAACATTTACAATCTCTTCAATCAGAAACAAGTTACAAATCACTTTATTCGCCCTGCAGATTATCAGTTTAGTCCTTATTGCACATGTGAGGAAGCAGCACCCTGTGGCAGTTAAACGTTTTGAAGGGAAGCATGAATTTTGAGATAAGAAATCATTTAGTTATACTCATATATTTTTGTGATAGCACTGCCTGTGTTATAGTTAATAAACCAGTCAAACTTAAATCATGTTTATTGTGTGCCTATGTAGATACTGTATCTTTCATGCAAGTTGTTAGTGCTAATGTTTAATCTGTTACCATGCCTACACAAGTCTGGGTTAGTTTTAACATTAATAAAAATGTTACATTAAAACCAAGTTCTTGGAAGAGAGACTGACTTGAAGAGAATGTCTCTCATCACCGTGACTGACAGCAAGACAAACGCACACATACACACACATGCGCCATTATACGGAAAAAAATGTCAAAAATGTTACAATGTCCCCCTTACCTGTGTCAAAACGAAGAACACTTTATTGCTTCAGATTGCGATATAGCAGCAGTGTTTACAAACTGACCATCAGCCATGATCTCGTCGTGAGATGTTGGGGGGGGGGGGGGGGGGGGGGGGGGGGGGGGGGGGGGGGGGGGGGGGGGGGGGGGGGGGGGGGGGGGG